>VYZM01011660.1:0-10172 GCA_013398915.1 Dromas ardeola | reverse complement strand
GGGGAAGGGGAGCTGCCCCTCTCCCTGAGGGGGGCGAGCGCTCCGGGCAAGGCGGGGAGGGGCGGCGGGGTTACCGGGGAGCGGGACCCACCTGCCCGGCCGTGCCTGGCACATCGAAAGGCTCCTCGACGGCAGGGCCCCTCCTCCTTCCCTCCCGGTGCCGCTCTCAGGTTTGTTTAGTGGCGGCGGCGGCGACGCTTCCCCGGGACCAAGATGGCGGCGGGGCCCATTGCCCATGCGCGGGCCGCCGCGGTGCACGCCGGGAGTCGTAGTCCCCCCACCGCCCTCCTCGGCCAGCGAGGAGATGGCAGAATGAGGGGGTCAAGATGGCGCGGTGCGCGTGCGCGTCAGCGCAAGGCCTGCTGGGAGTTGTAGTCCTCCTGGGGCGAGCGGCGCCGGCCCGGCCCGCCACGGGGACGGGCAGCGAGAGGGGACAAAACACCCCCCGCCGCGCTTTGTCCGCCTGGGCGGGAGGGTTGGAACGTACCCCGAAACTTAACGACATCTGGGGGGGCTGACATCAGGCCTGACGTCATTTGGCCGTTTCCAGCTACTGACTCAAAACGGGCACTGGTGACGTGATGTAAAAAGCTTCTGCGCACTCAATGAGGTTATAAAACCCATGCCGCTTCAGGGAGGGGGTTTCGCTCCCCGCTGCTGAGGGATATTAGTGTAAATAAGTAAGTTTTAACCAGAATAAATTACTCAGGATTATAATATGATGCGATTTATGTTGTTTGCTTAGCTGTACTCACCAGGAATGGGTAAATTTGCTGAAGCCTTTAGACTGCAATAGAGTTGATTTTCTCAGTAATTTTCTTAGTTGCAGACGCAGTGCTGTGATTAGTCTTTTAGTGTAAGAACAATGTTTTGGTAGTGTTTTTTTTCCAAGTTTGGGACTTGCTTTCGCTCTCTACAACTCCCTGAAAGGAGGGTGTAGCCAGGGGGTGTCGGTCTCTTCTCCCAAGGAACAGGCAATGGGGACAAGAGGAAATGGCCTCAAGTTGTGCCAGGGGAGGTTTAGGATGGATATTAGGAAAAAATTTTACGCTGAAAGGGTTATTAAGTATTGGACCAGGCTGCCCAGGGAAGTGGTGGAGTCACCATCCCTAGAGGTATTTAAAAGCCGGGCAGACGTGGTGCTGAGGGACATGGGTTAGTGGTGGTTTTGTCAGTGTTGGGTTGATGGTTGGACTCGATGATCTGAAATGTCCCTTCCAACCTCATCGATTCTATGACTCTTCGGTTCTCCACGTTCTGCCAGTGAGTGCAAATGCATGAGGGGTGTAAACCAGAAGATACGGAGACTCCAACCGTCGGCTGAAACTGCGGGTCAACAAGATAAGAGCTGGCCTGCCCGGACACAGAAAAAGAATCCAGGAAGATGTTAGAAGACCACAGACCAAAAGTCACCATTGGGCTAAAAAAACGCATGGACAGTGCGTGAGGGGCAGGTGTAGAGATCGCAAAGGTATCATTGCCCATGGATTTCTTTGCTCGGGATCCCTCTCTTCGGAGGCACCCAGCCCCGGGCTGTCCTTGCTGCTGTACCTTCCAACTAAATTAATTATTTTATGAAATCCAGCGTCTTGAGACTCCGCTGTGGGAAACCTTGCGTAGAGCCTGAAGAAGGAGAAAGGAGAGTAAGTGTGTGTGCGTGTGAGCATCACCGTGAACAGTGCGTGAGTGCTCGGGCAGCGGCTCCTCCTTTAACACCCACAGCCACTTGGTGACCAGAGCAACCGCCTGCTCCCAAAAACACGGGTCTCAGAGCCCAGGGCCTGGCTGCTATTTTAGATATAACAGCGATTGTTATTTTTTTTCTGCAGACTTGCAGAAAAAGCATCTGATCTGGCTCTGATCATGTGTCACAAAGGTGTTGGGAGGGCTGGAGCCCCTCTGCTGTGAGGACAGGCTGAGAGAGCTGGGGGGGTTCAGCCTGGAGAAGAGAAGGCTCCGCGGAGACCTTGGAGCCCCTGCCAGGCCCTCAAGGGGCTCCAGGAAAGCTGGGGAGGGACTCTGGATCAGGGAGGGGAGCCATAGGACAAGGGGGAACAATTTTACACTGAAAGAGGGGAGATTTAGATTAGACATGAGGAAGAAATTCTTGGCTGTGAGGGGGGTGAGCCCCTGGCCCAGGTTGCCCAGAGAAGCTGTGGCTGCCCCATCCCTGGAGGGGTTCAAGGCCAGGTTGGACGGGGCTTGGAGCAACCTGGTCTAGTGGAAGGTGTCCCTGCCCAGGGCAGGGGGGTGGAACTGGATGGTCTTTAAGGTCCCTTCCAACCCAAACCATTCTATGATTTCCCAGAAAAGTAGTTATTGTATCTCTTTAAATTAAAAATAGAAAAGAAAACACCTCTGGGTGCAGCCGAAGCTTGAAAACAATACATCTGTCTGTATGTGGGTGCATGTTGCAGCGAGAAAGCAAAAAAAAAATCAGATCCATAAAACTGCAAGGCGATTGCTGGAAAATCATAGCAAAGCCCCGTCAGGACGAGCTTTTGCTGTCGGTTCTCCATCTCGCAGGGCTTCGTTTTTGCTGCAGGCACTTGTTTTCCACGCTTCATCTTGCACGCTTCCTGATTTTGCAAAGCAAACGGGCGCCCAGGGGATGGACAGTGTGACGAAGAGGAGGGCAGGGCTCCTCCTTACACTGCTCTCTCCCAGAAAATCTCATTTTATAGTTTGCTTTCACCATGCCAGGAACAGCTGGACGTTTGCTGAGGTGAAGACAAGGCGGGTGAATGGTGTGCATTGAATCGCAACACCTATTCCCAGACTTGCAAGCGCTCTTCTTTCCACCTAACTATAGATAAAAATGTTTCTTCCCTGTGATCACTGATGAGCATTTTCTCACTTGCAATCTCCTATTGTTCTTCACAGCGGTATAAATCTCAAGTACTTGAAAACAATTATGCTGAACAGTACAGGAGAGCTAGAACAATTTTCCTTCTGTTTTTTTTAATGCCTTCTTAAACAAGAACCAGCTGAAGGCAAGAAGCAGCATCTCTGCATAACATTACCTAATAAAAATAAATGTTCTCAGCCCAAAACGGAGGAAGATGCAGACCGGGTTTGTGCCAGAAGCTGAAGTTTTCCTTCACAAGTTGGAGACACCGCTGCAAACTCATCTGGAAATGTGCTTTATAATGTGATTTCTCTGGTCAGTAGGAACAGGCAGGACAGCCTCGACGCTTATCAGGATGAAATAACCTTTTTGAGGTTTATTCATCAGTTGTAACTGTGATGCTCTAGCAGAGTATCGGTTTTATTGCATCTGAGCTGTTTAACAGCTGGCCCTTGTACTCGTAGAAAAAATCATTCTGTGAGCAAGAAAATCCCAAACCCTCTTTTTTAAAGAAAATTTATCTACTAAGTTGTGGGGTTTATCTGAATGTTTTCTTTGAGTTTGTGTGTTTATTACTGCACTCTGTTCTTATGCGCGCTCTTCAGCGAAATCTCTGCTAACAACACAGCTCAGAGACAGCACAAATCGGCTTTCTCAGCTCTGCCCGGCAGCTATATTTGTTAAACTTAATTAGATCAAGTTGGTATTTTTTACATCTTTATTTTTTTTTCAAATGTGCATGAAACAGGACAATGGGATGAAAAGTTATGATGGGCAAGGTGGACCGACAGACTGACACTCACGTACGTACATATGTATGCACTCAAGAAAATAGTATACGCTTCATTTCCTTCGGCACACGGAACAGGAAAGAGATGTAAAAAATGAGCTGGTTATGTATGAAGTGTCCGAAGCTGCAATTGCTGCGTTTCTACAGATGACGTAAGACGATTTCCAAGAATACTTCTTATTTTTATTAAGGATGAAGACACAGACTTGGAAATATGCAAGAGAGGTACAGAAAGTCCAAAGGCCAAATTCTGCTTGTAGTTATGGCGGCACCGTTGCCATTTACTTCAGATTAACCTACAATCAATTCTCTATTACCTGTAAAAATGGGAGAGCTGAGATACCACTGGAAAAGCAAAAAAAAAACCAAAACACATAAATAATGAGTCCTGAAAAGCATAAGTAACCTGAACCAAGGCCAGAGCTCTGCGTCAGTTGATGAGCCGGGATTGATCCACCAAAGTTGTCCCTGCAGAGGAGCAGAGATGAGTCCCAGAAGATGCACCAAGCGCAGCAGGCTTTGGTCAGGAGGGTCTTTTTGAGTCAAGAAGCCCTAACTGTTCCCAGGAGCAGCACAGATCTTTCCATAAAACTAAATTAAGATTATCTGGACTCAGAATGACTGCATGGAGCCAGCTTGGATCTTCCAGCCTAATCCAGGGAGCTCACCCAAAGGAGACCGCGACTTGACAGCATTTCTTTATGTCTGAAGAACAAAATGCCAAGAGTGTTCCAGTTATATACTAAAAAAAGGACAATAAAGACAATATGGTTTAGGCTTAGTGTCCCACAGGTGAACTTTTCTCAGTAAATTCATATAAAATCAAGGAATTCATTGTGGGTGAAGGAAGAAAATGCAGAATGTGAAAATGCCAAAGTTTTTTCTGGCCTTAGTTGCCTTCTAGATGTTAATGGCTTTCTTAGTTCTCATTACCTACATCCTCGGTCTCTGACTGAGTCATCAATTAAGGAGGCCCAAAATTACAGAGCACTTTCTGATTGTTCAGAAACAAAACAAGAGACAAACTTGTGGGTAGCAGCAACATTCCGTTGTTTCGTATGGAGGTGAGGCTCAACAGTGTGAAAAACACAAGGTCAAAGTAGTTTGTAATAACCCAATTTATTTTGCAGTCGAGGCAAGCTAAGAACTCACGTAATTAAAACAGCTTCAAACAGTAAATCAATGAATTTTTGTAGCTTGGTGATATTAGGCTGGTTCCTTAGCTCTAAACGTGTTCACAGCAGCTCACCATCAGCTTTCCTACTGCAGGCAGCAGAGGTGAAACTGGGACTCATTAAACTGGGACCAGTATTCTTTGTCTGATGGTGACCCTGTGAGCAACCCTGCGCGAGTTGTATCACCTCTCTTGCGCCTCTGTTTCCCACTTTTCTAAAGCATTTTAAAAACTAACGGCAGGCGGTGATATACAAAAGCCACGCATTAATATTTATAACAGCATGCTGCTGGGTATTCTTTTTAAGAATTTGCTCAATTATATGCATTTCAGCAAAATTTGTTCCTCCTTCCAGGAAGGGAAAGAAACATGACCATCAAGCACTCCTACTTTGTATTATATTCTCTACGTCCTGACACCCTCAGATCCCCCATCAGCTTAAATAATACGATTCTCATCAACTACAGGCACTGGTCTAATTAATTAAACTTTCTGGGCACCTACAGAATAATCTATGTCTCACCACGCTTCCTTCTAGCCCCTAAGACAATGGAAGGGGGAAGACAATGAGCTTGGAAGCATCGGGGGTGAGATGGCCCAAGGGAGGAGCGGTGATTTTCTGGTGGAGAAGGTGATTTGTATGCAGCCCGGGTCACTGGCAACAAAACCGCGCTTCTCAGCTCTTCGCGGGCTCATAGGAAACAAGCACAGCAGCCTCACCGCGCTCCTCACTGGGTTATTAACTGCATCTCCACCCGCACCGCTACAACACGAGTGATACAGACTCCGAAATAACCCTTTTTCTTCAGAGCAGCCTTTCCCGGGTAGAAAAGAGGCGCATCAGCTTGGTAGCAGATGAGAACCACGCACAGCTACTGCTTTTCTGCCATAAACGGGGAATTTTCAGCTTCCAAGAATCTTATGTTGGTAATTTCAAAAGTAAAATTGGAATATCAAGGAAACAAAAAAATCTTATTTCTATCAGTCTGCCAGCAATTGAGAAAAGAAGTAAGAAAACCACTACACCTTTATTCTAAGATGAATGCAACGTTGTATGTAATTTAAATTTTTAGGGAATTTAAAGATGGTTTAAAGTATCGTCCATGTCTTGCATAAGAGAGAAATAGCCTGGATCCTAACAAAAGTTAAAGTATTGCTTGCTATTTTTTGTGTCTGAGTTAAATGGCCAAACCAATGGAGTTTTCACATCTCTTAAGGGGTTATTCAGTGACTCCATACGCTTTCCTGATGTAAGCATCTCTATTTTATATCGCCCTCAGACCACTCCTAAACTCTCTCTTCCTCCTCAGATGCTTTCCCCGTCACATTTTTTCTCCTGGTTAAGAAAAGAGCAGAAGCCTCAGCAATGTTTTGGCTCTGGCAGCTTGCCAGGGGAACCTTTTATATACAGCCCTGTCAGATACCGGGATTGTCACCCAGGACTATTCATATTTAAATCCACAAAGATATTTCAACTGCTTTCAGTGAAGATAGCTTTCTGTTACCAGTTCATAGAGATTCCCCCCTCCCCCCCCATTATAAGTAATACATATTATATTCAACCTATGTATTTATTTTACAGATTGTAAAGCTTCAGTGCTGAAAGTACCTAAATTCCGCAAGGCTTTAAATGCATCAAAACATCACCGTGCATCGAGCTGAGCACCCATTTAAACACTTCACCATGCTGAGGTAAGAACTTGATTAGATAACCTCAGATAATGAAAAAAAAACCTTTATTGTGTCATTCTGTAGCATATCAAAGAGCAAATTAAAGTCGGTAGCCTCTGCAATCTAGGGAGGCAGATGCAAACCTCCATCCTCTTTGTAGTGTGCTGTGTTGGTGAAGAACGTATAAACTTGCTGGGGAGAAAGCAAAGGCGCTTCTCAGAATAGAAACTGTGGGAATAAGGCTAAGTATTAAAGTTATCGGTCCACTGCGCAACTTGTCTCCTTATCTATGGCCACATACGCATATTACAAACCATCATAACACTAGCATACTTCTGCAATTCAAAGAATGTATCCCAGATTAGCATTTACCAGTATTCACCCCTGCTAGGACCTGATTTGCGTTGTGTTTGAGGGGAGATTGCATGTTCTCCCTCAAGTTGCACTTTTAACCCATCAACAGACTGCATATTTCTTGGAAGTTCAGATCAACTAATCGGTGAATGACTCACTCCTGATTTTGACCAAGCATTTTTACAAGGGTAGATGTGCTGTAAATGCTGGGGAAGCAAGTCAACATATCAAATGCAAAGCATGTATTCGATCACTCTAGGGAGACTCTCATACAGTGGGCAAGACTTAATTATTCCCCACCTTTGCCTCCCAGTTCTCCAGAACCATAGCCAAGCCCTGGACATAAGCAACTTGGTTTTCATCCTGTCATTGCGAATTTCAGCGGGTCTCAAAGGGAGCAAGAATACAAAAATACCTCTATGGGATTAACCTGATGTCTGTCTGTTCTTGCAGAAAGGTTATCCCAAAAACAGCGGGGCTTGCAAGAGAATATCATAGTAGTAAGAGTCATGAAAGCATTTCACACTTCAAATATTCTCTTGCAAATAAACTTTTAATAGCAGGAAACCTGCAGGAGTACATAATCATACTTAAACAGTACAATCAGAAAATAAAGGCATACTGACTTTCGTCCCGGGAAAGAGACATCCAGTTCATTTCCAGAAGTACAGTAAAGAGGCTATTTTACAACCACTATTATGGGATATAGAGTCCTGGATTTACGATACAGCTGACCTTAAAGGCACAGTGGGGAAATAAAGCAATTAAAAAAATCCACACACACGCACAAAATTCCTTTAAGAATAATTTATCCAGACAATACAGATTATCTGTACAACACTACTAATAGAGCCTATAAACTCCATTCAATGTGAACAGACAGTAGATAGACACACATGGAAAAACACTATGAACACTTGAATAACCTGGAGGATTATTTAAGACAAAAGTCGCTATCATACAAGTTACATATGTACACCCCAAAAGCTACTCTGCAGGGAAAAAAAAGGGTTTTGGTGATGTCTGTACTCTAAAACAGAAGCTAATTTTTGGAACTTCCAACTAAGTAGTAATGTAAACTAATTTTCTTTAAAAATAATGGACGGTAATATTGTTGGGTTTTGAAACGAAATAACTTCATTTTATTTCCATTGTATAGGGATCACTTAAAAATTAGTCTCCCCATAAAAACATCACCCGGCAGACTTCAGTAAGTTAACTTTATGCACAAGTCATTGTATCCATTTCATTAGGAAAGCTCATATGCAAATATATACACATTTAGATGATAACAGCCATAACATGCTTGTATAGTGATTCAAATGATGCAATATCAACATAAGCTTCAGTCAGAAGTAGCCGTTTAGAAATATGTTAATTTAATACCGTTCTGGTTCTGCTTGTTCAGAACCCTAAGAAGGAGTTTCAGCACACACACGCGTTTGTCTGGTGAATCGATTTGGAGGGGAAAACGCCCTTCAATCTTGGGCAAAAGATAATAGCAATTATTTAAGGGTGAAGAAGTACTTTTTCATACCAAAACGGGTTTTAAAAGTGTTTGGAATCTGGGAGCTTTACGTTAACATTATACAGTCATGCCTCTGAACTATTACTGCAATTGAAGATGATGCGTCTCTCTCCTGTGCATTCCCTTGCGTCAGCATTAACATTTATGCAATCTGCAGAGCAAATCAGATGGCAGTTACCTGAATTAAATCTAACCTAAAGGTAAATGAGTGTATTTAAAAAAAGGTTACTTATCTGATTAACTCCCTTACACAGTTCACTGTATACAAACGTTGGCGATTGCCCAGTAAAGTGAAAGCAGTCAGGTGCAGCTAAACTTATCTTTAGATTTGGCTTAAGTGACTACTACAAACTACTTAAAAGGAATGAACTTGCCTACATACCCAAGTTAAGAGTTCTGGCAAAGAATTAACACCAAATACATTGATGTTATTGAAATCAGTCCAACAAAACATACTTTGAGATTCCTAGTTTGAAGGGCACTTGATGACAAAGCTCCCTCATGTAAAAGACAGCTTTTATGTTACTCATAGTAGACAAAAAAGTTTACAAATTTTGAACCCAGCCAAAAGGAATCAAGTGAGTAATTTTTTTTTGTTATTTTGCCTTTATGCACTTTTTTGAAAAGACACATACTTTGCCTATTTCATACATTTGGATTATGCTTCCTAAAGCCTGGCAAATCTCCACGTCAGGACGCTTTTTATGTGACTTTAAAGCTACATAAAAGATGTATCACAGCTGAATTCTTACCCCATAGCACTATTACACCTGAAACAATTAGCATTTGCCATCAGCATTTATACATTTCACAGCTGTTATCTACTTCCTCACACTACCAGCAGGCCACAATTGGTGAATGAGTCTTTTTCTTCTTCCAACTATCCAGTTTTTCTGTTTCTTGTTTCTTTTTTTTTTTTCCTAAGCGTTTCTTCATTTTTACCTATGACAGACCTGGCAACATCTTCACACTAGGCACGCTCCCTCTTTGATTACTTTATTGCTTAAAACACTCATTGTTTCTCTCATTATCCATCCGGGATGCAGAGTAACAACTTCTCCTAAAAAGCAAAACACAAGTGTTATGGTTTGAGAAACCCACAACAGTTTATTGTCATTTAGACAATTCTTCTATTACTGGATGACCCCTCCCCACTCGGGAAGGGGAATCAGGGAAAAACAAGGAAACACGAGGGTTGACATATAAATAGATTTAGTAAGATAAGACTAAATAATTAACAGTACTAAAGAACCAGTATTGATCCTGATATCAATATAAAATATACAAGGATTATCCTGAGCCAGTTATATCAGTAGAAGCTGGTCACTCCCAGCAGTGGACAGCAAATGTCCACAGCTTTGGAAGGAAGGGCTCAGGGGTCCGGCACCAGGGCAAGAAGTTCTCTGGACTGCCACCATCAAGGGAGCCAGAGAACTCCTCAGCAAACTTCCTAATTTATAATGAATGCCACATTCATGATATGAAATATCCCGTTGGCAGCTTGGGTCAAGTGCCCAGGCCTCAGTCCACCTCATCCCTACACCTGCCAAGGCTCGAAAACACCGAGACCTTGAATCCCACATAGCCTAGCTGGCTATAAAGTAAGTATTTTCACAAATTCAGACAACAAAGCCTTCTAAAAGTGCAGTTTTACCCAGCATTATAAGATAATTAGCCCCGTGTCGCGGAAACCAGGACAAGAAGAAAACAGACAAAAGATTATGACCTGGCGCTACATCCTCAGTTCGTTTTTGAGGTAAATATACTCAATGTACCACAGATACAGAAAACAGACAAAAGATTATGA
>VYZM01011658.1:0-15930 GCA_013398915.1 Dromas ardeola | reverse complement strand
CGGAGGTCTGTCTAGACATCTTAGTGGTCTTTATTTCATGCCTAAACTCCTTCAAAATTTGTTACTTCTTTGAAGAAGAATGGGCAGAATAAAGATGTGCTTTGTATGTCTGAAACCTAGTGTAATAAAGTGCTAAAAGTCTGTCTGGTTGCTTGAAAATAAAGTTTTAAGAAGTTCTTTGTGTTAAAGAAGCATCCATTTTAAGGGACGCGCCTCAGACCATGAAAGTGATCTGCTCCCAGGTTATTCACGTTTATTCAGGTAAGAAGAGTTGCTGACCAAAGGTGGAGCTGTGGGAAAGACCACTGCTTGACAGGGAAAGCAGTGAACTGAGGTTGGAATATGAGGAGAATGAGATACTAAGGGTAAAATGAACATTCAACCTTTATATAGACTGTTGTTTTAACTAATTTACTTGACTTCCTCAACCAAATGTTTAAAATATATAGTTAGTCTGACAACAACATGCTGTCACCACGCTTTTAGTCAAATAACCCTCTAGGAGATTAAACAGGAAGTTACGGCATAAGAGATTACATTTTTATATTATGAATGGTGATTTGGGGAGCTTGTATAAATCATCAGACTTCAACAGTCAAAAAAATCCTTTAACATGGAATAAACACTTGTTCTATCAGAAGAGATAAACAGAAAAATGTAAACAAAAGTTTTTCACTGAAACCTCTATTCATTTTTCCTTCTCAGCAGGCAGAGATTAATAAAAATAAGTGCATAAGATTAGAAAACAGGGATAATTTGCCTGATAAACAAAGTTAATGATGAAAACACAAAATAATTACCATAGAATACAATCTGTATTGTCATATATCACAACAGCAGTTTTGAATGATCAGGACTGTTGTGCAAGGAAAAATAATCCAGTCTAACCAGTTCTCTTTCAAAATTCCAAGTTAAGTAGCTGGGTAGCAGGGAGTGCAAGCAGCATTCCAGTCTGATGAAAAGTATTCTGAGTGCAAGATGAGAGCATTGACTTTCCAGCTGTTGCATGTGTGCCTGCCTGAGTTTTGGCTTGCTCACAGGTGATTTAATATTGAGGTAACTATTAAGCAGGGTGAGTGTTTACTTAGGGCATATTTAGAGTAGATACTGATTTTTGGCACGATAGTACAAGAACATCCCGTTGCTATGTCTTACACATGTCCAGGCTTTAACCCCCAGCAGGTAAAAAAGTTGCTCTACATAATAGGGGTTTCACATACAACTGAGGCATGCTTCTTGAGGATCCTTTTCATCTGCAGTTGTAATAGAGGTATTTTTCTTTTAGATCTCTATCTGTCTTTGCTTTCAGGGCCAAATGCAGATGTCTAACTCATGGCATAATTTGCGTATCAGCAAGTATCAGTGTAATCTGCCAAGAAGAGACAAGGCACATTTGTAACAGAGCAAATAAATGAGGAGAAGCTTCTTAGCCCGTCTTTTTTGAAATGAAAATTAGATTGGAGTTGTCATTTTATTATGTGTCGAATGATAATTTGGATAATAAGATGATACAGTGTTCGTTTTCTCAAGCCATTTTTCGCACCTTTTCACACATTTTTAGCTGATGTTTTCACATGCGTTCCAATAAGCAATCCTTGCAATTTTTAGGGAGCTACAGAGTGAGCTGTATATAGAGAGTATGGTTGAACTTGCTGCAGGGCAGGGGAAGGGCTAGATGACATAAGGTCATTTCTCTCTCACTTTTATATGATTTTTCTCTTTGAAGTTTTTGCATTTTATGTTTTCACTTTTATATACTGTTTCTTATTTTATTAATCTTTAGGTAATATGTAAGATCAGTAGAAAAATATGTAGCTGTTTACTCTTATACACTGCTATAGTTTATTTTGAGGGGTATGTTTGTGTCCAAGCCAAGGAACAGAAGAGGGACTGACAACTTTTATTTGGTCAACTTGCTATGACTGCATAGTTAACTCCTAGAGTGCCACCTACCTCCTCAAGCCATGCATACAAAATGGAAGTGGATTAAAAGTGCTGTTTGAAGTGACTAAGATGTTTTTAAAGTCCATTGGCTTTAAATAAACTGTTCGGTAATAAGTCTGTGAATGAACAACCAGCATTGTTGCTAGTCAAAAATCATTTCAGTCCCTCATACCAAGATTATCACAGCTCAGGAAACTGATATGATTCCGAGAATACATGATTGCCAATTTAAAATTCCATTTCAGTAAAATATTAAACAAAGTGACAAAAATACTCCTGCTTCTTGTATAATTTAATCTTGAATTGTGAATTATGGATTTGTTTGACTTCTAGAACACAGAATGTGTATAATAGTTCTCTCGCAAACACTGATAATCTGTGCATTTGTTTTCAGTACACGTTTTGGAACTTTATACCGAAAAATTTGTTTGAGCAATTCAGAAGAATAGCTAACTTCTATTTTCTCATCATTTTCCTTGTTCAGGTAAGCTATCCCCATTTTTCAGTACACTTCTGGACTCTTCCTAAAAAACAAAGGAGTTGACAAAGATTTAAAAATGCAGTGGTTTTGATGACTGATGAGGTAAATGGTTGAGCCTGGACAGCCTTTTACATTGATGATGTGACAAAAGGAGTTTTATTTCATGCCCATGTTGTAAACGTGAATCTAAACTAAAGAGAAATTGACATAATCACTGGTTTGATGGCAAGATGTTGATTGATAAAATTGAAAAGAACGAATGTAATTTTTATTTTTATTTTGTAATAAGCAAACATCCAGATCAGTAAAGCCAGTCTTATCAATTATGTTGATGATAAATTTTTCTTAGTTTTGCTAAATATTGTATTTTTTGTAACAGAATGATACTGTTCATTTCAGTGGCCAGTCGGGCCCAAACCATGACACACTGTTATCAAAGCCTGTAGAGAAACTGAAATATAGATGCTTCCACAATGCCTGCTTAGGGCAGCACATAAATATTTGGTTTTTTAATTACTACTTCAGATAACTGGTTTGCTGCTTTTTAGCTCTCTTCATTATGAACCTTTCACAATCACTTAAGTGTGTTAAACAGTAAAAATCTTGCTGAGTTAAGTGAAAAGCTGTATTACTTTGCACACCAGATTGCGTAGAAAGAAAAGCTGTGCAGATTTCCAGGACAATTTAGATTTTCTTATCATTTGAACTCATGCTCTGGATGCTACATATTTGTTTATAATTGCAGAAGCCACAGCTCCGTATTTCAGGATTTACTCCTTGCATGCATAAGAACAGCTGTATTGTATAACATGTAAAAGTAGCGCCATGCTAATTTCTAACGCTGCTTGGTAATTTTGCCTCCAAAGCTGCAACTTTCCAGTCTGGTACTTAAACTTTTCCAAGCATATATTTTTACTAGGCATTAAC
The DNA here is from genome assembly GCA_013398915.1 of Dromas ardeola. Taxonomy (NCBI): domain Eukaryota; kingdom Metazoa; phylum Chordata; class Aves; order Charadriiformes; family Dromadidae; genus Dromas; species Dromas ardeola. The sequence continues at coordinate 12,578 of VYZM01011658.1, read as the reverse complement.
ATCTGAATGTTAATGTGATCTAAATATAGTATTGTGTCTTATTGTAGCATATAGTTATTTTTTAAATTTTGTTGGTATAGTATATATTCTTAAAATTGTATTAAAGTATTGTTCTTTTTAATTGAAGTTCCTTGATGCTTTGTAACATATTGGTGAAGTGATTACTTGAAACATCTTGCTTGAAAAATCAACTGCTTACATTCTCAAAACTATAACCAGAAAATATTTGTTCCTTTTGTTGCAGTTAATTATTGATACACCTACTAGTCCAGTTACAAGTGGACTTCCACTTTTATTTGTCATCACCGTAACTGCTATCAAACAGGTGAGTAATTTAGCGAGCATATTAAAATTAAAGAGAATATTTTTTTTGTATTTCAATTTTCCGTGCCTTTTTGTGTTAGACTGTCTTAGGGCAATGCCTAAAGAATGATTGCGATGAATTTTGACAGAGTAATTTTATTTTTGTTTCTGTAGTTTAAGTATAATTAGTTGCTCTATGATGATGTCTCACTAATTCAACACTAGCTTCTAAATTATTTTATAATTTTTATATCCTTGTGTTCCAAGGAATCATCTACATTCTTGTGTTAACTCAGCACAGTTCAATTTTTGTTTGTTTGTCTCTAAATAGCTGTCCACATCATATTATGTTTTTCCGTAATGACTGAAAATGAGTTTAGTAAGAACTACAAAAACTTACAAGATAAATATGCTCTTACCTTGGAGGTTTCCTCAGCCTTCAGTATATATTGATTATAATCTGCAGTTCATAATGATTGCTGCAGTGCTTTCTTCAGATTGGCATTGAACAGGCGTTACTGTATTCTCTTGATTTTTAATGTGAAAATTAATCCATAAAATTGAAGTATTTTTTAGAAATTAGTTCTTTCCACATCATTGAGTATAGAAGATCCTAATAGCAGTTGTTCTGTCAAAATAGAACTGCCTAATACAGGTATGGAATTGTACAGGTTTGCCATTTCACTTTTAAGTTAGTATTACCAAAAGGAAAAGATTAAGGTATTTTTTTTCACTGCCACCCTAATGCTGCAGTGCTACTGTTGACGTGAGCACTTAAATGTAGATGAGATTTTATTGAAATTAATGGAATCTCAGATTAATATAGAATGTTTTAATTCATATGGGGATGTTACAATCAGATCTACATGTTATCAGAGAAGGTGAAAAGACTTGTGTATCATGTTAGTGACACTTCAATAGGGAAAGCAACAGCTATTCACATAAGCCAAGCAAAATAAGGAATTCGTTCACTACTTCCTGTTGTCAGGCAGATGCCCAGACACTTTCTGGAAAGCAAGGCCTCAGCACATGTAACACTTGCTTAGGAGGACAAATGCCAGCACGACAAATGACCCCTTTCTACCTGCTTTCCCTGAGCTTTTCTTGCTGAGCACGATGTCATACGGTGTGGAATATCACCTTCGTCAGTTTGGGTCTGCTGTCCAGGCAACGTCCCCTCCCAGCCTCTTGCCCACCCCCAGCCTACTGGCCTTTTTTTGGGGTGGGGGAAAATTGGAGAGAAAGCCTTGATGCTGTGCAAACACTGTTCAGCAATAGCTGAAACGCTGGGGTGTGAACGAACATTGTTTTAGCCCCAAGTACAAAGCACAGCAGCATACGGGCTGCTGTGAAGTACGTTAACTCTATCCCAGCCAGACCCTGTGATTTTGATTGTCCCTTGATAGGATAACTGATTACTGTCACAGTCTTTATGCTAAATACAGACTTTTCTTTCATTACTTTTGAAAGAAACTATGGAGAGCAGTGTTTCCATTTCTTTACAGTGTTAACTGTGCACAATTGAGTATATTCTACAATAGAATTCAGCTCCTGCTGGTGAGCGGAAGTTGTAATACATGCAATAGGTAGTATTTTATGTGTGGCTTTCCCACTCTTAAGATTTTAAATGTTACACTTTAGAGGCTTACTGTAATTTGGTAGTGGTCTACTAAAGTCTGGATTACGACATGCTGTGCCTAGTACTGCAGTTCTATCTATCTCTTCGAGTCTCTCTCCTGACAACTGGTGTAGACTTTGGGACCTGCTCGAGGAACTGTACCAGCCCCTGGAAGTATATTGCACTAAAGTTATAAACACTGTGAGGTCCCAGGTTTTCTCTGAGAGCATCCAAGGTAGTGATGCTTTTGTTCTACATTGCATTTTCAAATGTGCTCAAGAGAGTTAGATGTAAAAATGCTATGGAATACAAGTGGTATTTTCCATCTCTTAACCACTGGTGTCTTTGTCAGTCCTAATCTTTATCCCACGGTGGGGCCTTTTAAATGGAAAGTTGCAGATTCCCTGTCCTTTACTTGGTCTCTTTGTATAAAGCACAAATTCATAGGATAATTGAGCAATCAAAATCAGTTACTCTGCAAAGTCTCTTGAAACAAAATTTGAGGACTATATATATTGCATATAGGGTTAAAAAGTTTGACGTAATTGTATGACAATCAGGAAATATGACCACCTTCAGTCGTGTCAGCACCTTATCATCTTTCAGTATGGAGTCCCAGTCTTCCAAAATATATTTTCTACACTTTTATCTTCTCAGCAACCATTCTATAACACTTACTCAAGAGCCAATAGAGCATGAGCAAGAGATGATCACTTAAACATCAGAAGTTGTTCTACACATTGTAAACAAGCCTATTCATCAAAATGTCTTCATTAAAATATAGAATTTTGTTGTCTAATTATAACCTTGAATGCTCTTTTTCGTCTAGATCACCCATGACTGTATAAGTGTCGTGTATCACAATTTTATTTGTTCTAGTGAGAATATTTTCTTTTTTTTTCTCCTTATTTTGATCAAGGATAATTTTTAAAATTTTTGTTGCAAGCTAGAGCTGTTCCGTGTCTTTATAGCCAAATGTGCATCAGTGTGTCATTCCATTTCACTGTTTTCTAGGGCTATGAAGATTGGCTTCGACATAAAGCTGACAATGCAATGAACCAGTGCCCTGTTCATTTCATTCAACATGGTAAACTTGTTAGAAAGCAAAGCCGAAAATTAAGAGTAAGTAACTATGACTTAACAGATTTTGGGGGTCAGGCTTTACTTCACACTTCTTGTAAAACAAATTATACAGAAATGTAGTGTGATGATGTTGTAGCATTTATTACATTTAATGAAGATTAGACCTACAATACACTAATTTTTAATTTAATGCATCTGAGTAAAGTATTTTTAGAACCTAAATACGCCTCTGCTTTACCTTTGCTTTGTTAAATCCTCTCATATCTGTTCCTTTCATTTTTCATTTGTTATCATGGAATTTCATTCATTAGTTGTGTTTTGCCTTTTCTCTATTTTTGTTCCTCCGTGGTTATGCACGTTAGTAATTTATTTAAGCCTGATGATGATAGTCCATGCCACTGATTTGTCTGATGTGTACAACACATACATATGCATACATATATATAGAACTCATTCGGAATACTGTCTTCAGTACCCATCAAATCACAGTATCTTCATTGGCCTTCTGAATGCTGCTACATTCCCTTCCTGGTATTTTGAAGATTATTTTCAGAAATTAATTCCTGCTGCTTCTTTTTCCTTTCCTTTTTTTTAAAAAAAAAAAATTTTTTTTTTACTTGTGAGGAGATTAACTTTCTGTCATTATTCTCTTTAGAACTCAGACAATTTGATAGATATTTGTTTGGAATTTCCTTATTTCTAGTATCTTTGTTAGGGATACCTTTTTCTGTTCTGCCTTATCTGGACATAAATGGCTCTACAGTATTCACAGGCTTTCTGCTGTGACCTTCCCTCCCTTTGAGTGTGATAGCTTCTGCCTAGGACTTCCCGGTAATAAAAATAATTAAGGTATCACATGCTGAGTATTCCATGTGTGCAACTAAACAGTTGAATATTCCAAATAAAAAACAATAAAAGTATGACATAGCTGGAATTTGTATGCAATTAATTAATCTATTGCCTATATTTTTTTCAATTTCTCCCCTATTCTTTGCCTTTCAGAGGTTGTTAAGTGATGGGAGAGACAGGCATAGGAAATATTTGCGTGTAAAGGGATATCTGTATATACGGGTAAACGGGTAAAATTCTCTGACCTGTGTTATGCAAGAAAACAAGACTAGCTCCTGTAAAGGTAGACTGTTCTGCACCTAAAGCCTGTGGACATTGATTAAAGAAAGGAAAAAGAAAATTGCTAAAAGAAACTTATTTTTCACAGAATCACAGAATGGTTGAGGTTGGCAGGCATTTCAGGAGGTCATTGGTCCAGCTGCCTTCTCAAGCAGGATCACCCAGAGCTGGTTACCCAGGACCATTTCCAGACAAGTTTTGACTGTCTCCAAGGATGGAGACTCCACAACCTCCCTGAGTAACCTGTGCCAGTGCTCAGTCACTCTCACAGTGAAAATGGGATGGACCCTCCCACGTTTCAGGTTGTGCCCATTGCGTTTGGTCCGGTCACTGAGCACCACTGCATAATGGAGCCTGGCTCCATCCTTTTTTTGTAACTTTAGCTGGCACAGTGGCAAATGTTGTCAGAATATCTTTTAAATTTTATTCAGAAGATGCTCTTTGCTAGTACTTTTAATTGTTTGGGGTGGTTTTTTCTTATTCCTGCCATTTTTTTCTTTTGCAAATTGTTTATGTTATTAACTTTTGTTTTGATAGGCTGTTGTATTATAGGTTGTTCCTGGCTTGCAGGGTGACTTGTATGCCATTGCTTACAGAGAGAATCTTGCTAGATGATTAATAATAATAATTAGTAAATAATAAGGATCATTCAACACTATGATCTGTGAAAATCAAAAGTAAGAGGACTCTTTTGTCTTTATGAGCTGGTTTTGAAACAATTTTTTGTTGTACTTAGTCTTAAAACAAGTATAGTATCTTCCATCTCCCAAATAACGTTGCAAAACTTAGTAAGACAGTACATGCAGAATGGTTATCCTGAGAGGAAAGGTAGTACACAGTAGACCTCGGTCTTTCCACAAGGTGTACTTCTGTTTTTCAGAGATATTTCTGTAGTTTTTACTCTTGTAGTAAAATTCTGGTGTAAATAAAAAATGATACATTTTCAAGATATTTGAGTGAACCTGGGTTTTGGGTTTGAAATCTGAAATTTGGGCTGCCACATAAATGATAAATGCATTTTATTTTGTTTTGTTTTTTCCCTAGGTTGGAGATATTGTAATGGTAAAAGAAGATGAAACATTCCCATGTGACTTAATATTTCTATCAAGTAGTAGAGGAGATGGAACATGTTTTGTTACAACAGCTAGTTTGGATGGTGAATCCAGTCATAAAGTAATAAAATGTTTTACATTTTCTTCTTAAGGCAAAGTTTGTATTTAATTTTTTTTTACACAGATGGCAATATGACTTCATGCTTAATGTGTGAGCAGATATACTAACTTGTGTAACTTACATTTCTGCAAGTTGACTTCATTTCTCTTAAAGTATTATTTTATGGAAAGTTTTAAAATGTATGTATTTTTGTACTTAAATGCTTTCACAGTGACCTGATTTGTGAGTACACTGCAAGGTACTTGCATATAATGTAAGAAGTTGCCCAATTAGGAGCATTTAAAGTATATCTTATTTGAGCTTTGTAAAGGATAGTAAATCTGTTTCATGTTGAACTGATTTGTGGATTAATGTCTTGTATATCTGTCCTTACTTTTTTTGGTTTTATTTACACCTTTTTATTTATTCCAGACCTACTATGCTGTTCAAGATACAAAGGCATTTCACAATGAACAAGAAATTGATGCACTACATGCTACCATTGAATGTGAACAACCTCAGCCTGACCTTTATAAGTAAGAAAATAATTCTTACCTGTTTCATTTAAGGTACCCTAGCAATAAATTATAAGAGTATCGTAATGAAAAGACACTGGCTACATCTATCTGGTTAGGGTGGGCTCCAGAGTGAGCTTGAAGTCAGGTTAGTCTTCCAGCCATGCTCTTTTCTTGCAAGTAGCTCACGGGTCTGCCGTAGGGCAGTGCTCTCCAAAGCGGGGGTGCACAAGATGATCCATTGGAGTGCGTGACCAAAATTTTAGAACTTCTATTTATTTTTTTAATCTAAAAAATAAGGAAAAAAGTAAGCTTTACTAATATTTAATATATTTCTTGATACTGACACCCTTACTCAGTCTGTATGTCAGTGTCCCATATCACATACAGTTTGTAAGGAGTGCCTGGGGGAATAAAGGGCGTTCTACAATGCAGAGAGGTTGCCAGTGGCACCCTCACTCGTTCCTTTGCTTTCAGCGTATTGCAAAGTATTTGCAGTTTGTGTGCCCAGTTAAGTGGATTTACGGATTGTATTATCTAGTTCTAACTAAAGTAACCCTCACAAAATGGTCAAGTGGCTTAAAAAGATTCCTGCAAAGAAACCACAGATTGAAGATACTAATAATGCAAGCATAGGTGAACAACAAGAAAATGGCAAACACATCTTGTCCTCGTACGAGCTCTTCATCAGCCATTTTATGAGGTAAAAACAATGCCAGTTTAATCAGATATGACAAGAAATCAGCTAAAAAAATTTGAAAATATCAAGACTATTTGAAATACAGATTTACATCTGTTATCATTAACAATCAACCTCACCCTACGTGCTTTGAGATATTAGCTAATGGTAGTATGATACCATTATTGTTAGCAAGACATTTAAAAACTAAGCATTTAGAACATGAAGAAAAACCCCTACAATTTTTTAGCAATGTTTAAAGTAATGCAGTACACAGTATTTTACAAAAGTACTGTACAAATTTTCACTAAACTTCATGATAAATCTTTAGAAGCCTCGTTTGAGGTTTCTTTCTTAATAGTGAAAGACAAAAGCACATGCTATTGGGAAACACTTGTTCTTCCTGCCACAGTAAAAACAGCTGAAATAATACACAAAAAAAATATGGTGACAAACTAAAATGCATGCTTTTGTGGGCAAATACTGTTGGAAGATGCATAGAAAACATTGCTTATTTCTGAGGTGTGGAGGTATCTGTTTTCCCTGATCTCGGTGACAAGGAACTGGTTTAGAAATCTGCAAGAGAACAGATTCTTTAGAAAACCAATTCCATGAATGGCTTGATCATTTTTTAAATACCTGGCTCACAAACTGAATGGTTGGAAGTTGAAGCTCATGCTACTAGAGATGGTGGAATTTACTGGGACAACTGCTGACCAATGAATAATGAGAATGCTTATCAGTAGACAGCTTCTATCTTTGCTAATTTTGACTTGGCACTTTACCTCTCAACAAACCACAGTGGTAAATCTTTCTTTCCAAAGACACATGGTCATTTTACATCATTTACATCATTACCCTTCCAGGGAAACAGACGCACCAACTCCCCACATTTTCCTCTGCCATCCAGAAAGCTAATGTCCAGTTTAATCCCTTTTGGCTTGAGGTTACCCACTTGGACAGTGGTATTGTAAATACAGTGTACTGAATTTGTCTGGCATGAGGTTAATTTTCTTCATTGCAGCCCACGTGGTGTAGTGTTTTTGATTTGTGAGTAAAACAGTGCTAATAACACACGATGTTTCAGTTATTGCTGAGCAGTGCTTGCACAATGTCAAGGCTTTCTCTGTTTCTCACTTTGCCCCCCCAGCAAGTAGGCTGGGGGCGGGCAAGAGGCTGGGAGCCGACACAGGCCAGGACAGCTGACTTCAGTTGACCAGAGGGGTATTCTGTGCCATATAATGTCATGTTCAGCAATAAAACCGGGTGTGTAGTCTTTCCAAAGTAGCTGTTACTTGGAGGGCAGCTACAGTTGCCCAGACTGGCTGGGCATCAGTCTGCTTATGGGAGGTGGTGAGCGGTTGCCTTTGCATTGTTTGTTTTTTTTCCTTTACTTATTAAATTGTCATTATCTCGCGTTTGCTCTTCTGATTCTCTTCCCTGTCCTGCTGAGGGGGGACTGAACGAGAGACGCGTGGGTGCTTAGTTGCTATCCAGGATAAATCCACCAAATATAGATAAAATGTACTTGGAGATATTCAGAGGGAAAATTGCTTACTGGCTTTATACTTTTGTTTTTAACTCAGTTGTAGTTTTTAAGTTTTGTAAAGGCTAGCAATCACGCTGTTACTTATCTTGGGTAGCGTGGAGAATAAGATTTCTTGTGTAATTAGAAGGTTTATTCATAGTTTTATAATCTTTTATATCTTTTTGTATGCAAACTTTACATTGACTTACTCTTCTGTGTATTTTTGTATCTACATGTTTTAAATGTATCCATATATGTGTGTCTATTCTTGTTTACTTCCTGAATTATCAGAGCATGTTTAGTTGGAAGCTGTTCGCTCATTGTAATAAATACTTTCTACAAAATGCTTCTAAAATAAACTATTCTCACATATACCTTTTAAAGATTTTAAAAGTGAGAGTAATTTGCTTTTTGAAGTAAGTATGTGTGGTATTATATACATCTCTATATAGAATAAAGAATGACATGTCCTTGTAATGTACATTTGAAAAACTGAAATACTGTGACACACGTACATAAAAATACACAAATTAGCAGTGCTGTTAAACTACTTGTGTATTTTCCTTGTAGATTTGTTGGTCGAATAAATGTTTACCATGATAGGAATGAGCCTACTGCAAGGTAGGAAAAATCCAGGGTTTCTACTAATTTAATGATTTTTAGAGATGAATAAGTATCAACAGTGAGAATTACCTTTGTTTCACCAATATTGTGCTGCCTTGTCTTATTGATAGACTAGTTTTCTCTTAAATGTTTACAGACTGTAATTTCATTATCATAAATATTTCATCTTTTAATTGGTTACATTTATCTTATTTTATGTTTTTATTCAACTTCAGTTTTTATTTGATAAGTATTTAGTTTGTGAATTATGTTGATAGAATTTTGACAGTACTTTGATAATAGTGCCCCATTAGCATGGGGTCTTGGTGAAGCACCGAACAATATGAATAGTATTGCTTGTGTAATTTTCTCATTTTTCTTCTTTGTCTTAGAGGAGATTGAGCGTGCCAAACATCATGTTTAGTTTTACTAGGGGTGTTTGTACGTTTGTCTAAAATGTCCACAGTGTTGGGTGCATTCAGAAAGGCAACGTCCCAGGAAATGCATTTTGTATGTGGTGTAGGAGATGGCGATCTATTAACCTGGGTCTGGCACCTAGAAGGATCTGCCTACTCTGCAAATTCACCATGAAGTGAGTGCGGTGCATTCTGCTCAAGGAGCAGTCTGTATCCCAGGTCATTCCTTGTCTTGTAAATGAAGAAGAAAAATGAAGCAGTACAAGAGAGGCATGAGTCTTTCTGTCTTTTCTGCCTTGGATCTTCTGTCTGCCCAGCAAGGAAAAGACTTGCTGTACCTGATTTTGTTCAGGACCTTGCCACAAAGAGGCAAAGCAATAGGAGGGAAAGGCTTCTCTCTCGGGTAATATCTTAGACTCTAGCATTTGGGACCTTACTCCATTCTGGCTAAGTGCCTTCCTAACCTCAATATGTCTGTAGAGGTGTGATTTTCTATCTCAGTAAGCAAAGAGGAGGAGAAATCTGGCTGCTGGCTGTGTGAGTGTCATAGGTCCCAGGAAACACCTGTGTAACTGCACTGCAAAACAGTGCAAAAATCTCTGTCCTCATCCACAGCGAACATCTCTCAGCTGTTCTGGGCTGCATTCTTCCTGAGGTTCCTCAGATGAGAGGGTCAGGCAGAGCATGGGCCACGTGAGCTGTACTTTCAGGGAGTAGGCATCCTTTCCTGAGATCATACTCTCCTTTTCTCATTGAGCGATGTATCGTTTAATAGTAGTTTGCTACAATCTGCTATGAAAATAGTCTTTTTTGCTTCTTTCACTTTAAGGATTCTTTTGACTAATAATGTTGGTTGGAAATGGACTTGGGTGGGAGAAGAAAGGAAAATAAGCAGAAAATACCTTTTTAATCTCAACAGCATTATATTGATCTGTGTATAACACTGAACGAGAAAAACATAGCACTAAGACTTGTATTCCTTGGACAGCACTATTAGAACAAGTGTTATCTTTTACTATTTTGGTGTATAGTAACCCAAATCATTCGTATAACATCACTCCTGTGGTTTAAATGGAACTAGTTTCAGGTTTTACATCAGCGTTATGGCCCTGGGGTTTTTGTTTGTTTAGGGTTTCTTGATTTTGGGGGGTTTCATGCCACAAGAACACATTGAATAACATTCAAAAATACTGAATTTACTTCTTGGGTTTTTGTCCATAGCTGTATAAATAGAGTCTGACAATTTTGCATTCTGACTGTCTATAAAGTAGTCCTTGGTTTTGCACTCATATAGTGGTTTGTATTACATGTCATGCTCCAAAATACTATTTTTAAACTGCATGGAGATCCTTACGTTAATTCCTCCTACGTCTCAGTAATTCTTTTTTACCTATATTCATCTTTATGCTTTGAAAAATATATGGTAAGTATCAAACAATATCTGTATACCATTTATACTTAAAATAAAATGGAAGGATGTATTGTCCTTAGTAAGTAATTTTAGCATGCAGGACACTATATAAGCCTAAAAAAGACTTGAATCGGTATTTTTAAAAATAAGCACCTTACAATTCAGATGATGAGTCTTTATTTAGGTACCTACATATGTGGGGTTTAGATGCATTGGTTTAAGGCTTGGATTGTGAAATTATGAGCTTAATTTTTGGCATCTATTTTTTCATTTATTTATTTTTACTTTATTTATTTTCGCTTTAAATTCTGCCTAGTAATTTTGTTACATAAAACAAAAATATTTGAGTAAAACTAATTACTTGAGTTTTATGTGGCTTCCACTAAGGTCTGCTGTTTCTCTTTAAATGTTTATATTGTAATATCTTTTGCAGGCCATTAGGATCCGAAAATCTGCTTCTTAGAGGAGCCACTTTAAAGAATACAGAAAAAATATTTGGTAAATATTGATTATTTAAATGGACACTGAAGTAATAAGCAAACATCAAACAAGGTTACAACCCTACAGTTGCTATTGAACGTAGGATTTCTATTGAATCACTTTATTTACAACTTTTTTTTAAGGTTTACTGCCGCTATAATTGCAGTAAAGTAACTGACAATGACTAGAGAGATTTTTGGGAGGGGGATTTTCTAGTTTAGACTTCGAGCATTAGTGAAGGTGACTCAAATTCTTCGTGTAAGTATATGGCTTTTGAACAAGCACTGTGAATTAATGTTGTTGTCTTAAAGCAGTTAATGAGCTGTTAAAAAGTGTGAAATATATTTTGTTTATTTGTTGGAACAGACAGATAACCCAACCAGATAGAAATATGGCTTATTTTAAAAAAAAAAAAAAACACCAAAAAAAAAACCAAACCAAAAAAAAACCACCGACATAGTTCCTGATTAAAATTAGACTTTCAGCTAGCGAGTGTATTTTGTGTATATGAATTGTCTTCGTTCCTGGAATATTTTGAATATTTTAGCAGAAATAGGAAGCACAAACTTGAGATACGTTTTTTGGAAATTCTTCAAGAAAGTGTAGTGGCAGTAGTAGTTTTGTTACAAGTCACTCTGCTGGTGACAAAAGGGGCAAGGATCCAAGTCATCCTCTATCATATACAACATTCCTACTCCCAAGAAAGATCATAGATAGCCGGGAACTACTTAGCTTAAAATACCAAAATCTTGCAACTTTTTCTCCAAAAAGAGCGTAAAAAGTATGTATGTATTTAAACTTGCTCTCTTTGCTTTTAACTGTAATCTAAAATAGATGAACTAATATAATTAATTTATAGTAAGTATTTCTGTAAACTTTGGAGGATGATTTTAACATAGCTGTTAACTTGTATATTGGGCAGAGATATTCCTAATATGAATGGTTGTTTCTGCTGTGCCGAACACATGGAGTGTTTGCCAGTACAATCCATAACCTAAATTATTTTATTTTAGCAATGTACAGGTATGCTAGTTTAGTAAGTACTTTAAATCCATCTTCTTGTTTACAGCTTCTTTATATTGGTGTATTTAATCTTCTGAAGTTTAGTCTCTCAATCTGTGTTATTAATAGGAAATTGATAATATCAAAAGATCACTGTTTTCATGAATTATTAAATTCTCCTGAAGCAAGCAAAATTGATGGCTGCCTTTTATTCTTCTTGGATGTATCCTGCAGCTTAGTCCTATCTGGATTTTCTTTTACAATATATGACTTAAATTCTGAAGTTAAAGCCAAAAAAAGAACTTAAAACCACAAGGGGATATATTCAAACCCCAGCTTTGGTTTGGCTTTAATACATGGCAAATGTTAGCAATTGGGAACTGTGACTCTGAAATGGGATGTAAATGCTGCTTAAAATTTCCCTCTAAGAACCAAGGTATTCAAGCCATTTCTAGTTTTTGAGTATCATCCAAATCTGTGTTCTTTTTCTTCAAACTACAGAGAATCAAAGAAATGACAGAGTATAATAATCTAGTGAATTGTGCTTTTATTAAGTTATTGTATGGTGCAACCTTTAGTAAAATAAGTTGTCTGATTTCAGGTGTTGCTATCTACACTGGCATGGAAACTAAGATGGCATTAAATTACCAGGCAAAATCA
>VYZM01011654.1:269227-290094 GCA_013398915.1 Dromas ardeola | reverse complement strand
CTCCTAGGCTCCTAGGTTACATATGAAGTTTCAATTAGAAATAATTTTTACAAATAAGTTGTAAATCCCTCGTGAAGCTGACTTTCTAACAGAAAAAAATGAACACTTATTCAGAGACTCTTCTACCACCACACCTGCAACTAATCCAAATATCATGTAGGTTCCTTTCAGATTACAGAAAGTTTCTCTTAATACAAAGAGTAAGACTTGTGTATAATATGGTATCAAAGTTGCAAGTTTTTCTCTAGGCAGTAGATAATTTGAGCTATTACAACTGATTGTTATTGCACAATGTTTTTTTAAGTTAATTTCTTTAATGAATACAATAATTTATGCTCATTTTGTAATGCTGTTACACATGTAATGTCATCTATAGGGTTTGCCCACCACCAATGCCAGATCTGCCCAGAAAATCTATTGCCATATACCATTTGCATCAATATTGCAATTTAAAGTGTGCGGAATTTTAGACATAATACAGATTTGCTGGCCCTGCATTCAACTTTCTTGATGAGAAAAATCAAGAACATATGAATTCTGAGCTCCCAAAGCACAGATAATCCAAGAAAACACCCATTCATCTGCAGGTAGCCAACAAAAAATAAAACTAGTAATGTTTTGTCTTGCCTAGGGCACAGTAACAACTGTATGCTGCCCTGGCTGGAACAGCTGCACTCTCAGGAGAGAAAGATTTCTGAGGTGTGGCAGAGTTCAACTGAGTGAAAACAGAAATCATCACTCTTTCTAGCATTCCTCACATTAGGCAGGAGAAAGAAGTCATCCAGCTGCAAGGACTCAAATGCATTACTGTCCCTCTGTGTGTCAAGGAGAGTACTTAACATAGATGTCTTGCTAGCTACAGCTCTTTTTGACAATATTCTGTAGCCACAAAGAGCTAATGGAAAAGCCTGCCACTAGATTCCCACATGCATCCTGGGACTGCCTAGAGCAAACAGCAGCAGCCCTAACAGATAATGAAAAAAAAAAATATCCTTACAGGAAGCTCATTAGGCACCAGTAATAAGAACAATGAGAAACAAGCTCTTTCTCTCCATTCTGACCAGGCACACAGCTGGAGGACAGTTTCACAGTGACTGAAAATGCCTCCAGGAAGGGCCTGAGGAAGAAGGTACTTTTCCCCGAAAAAGATAAATTTCAAAGGGCACTATTGCCGAAGGTACCATCTTTCCCGTTTCTAACTACATGTTCACTCTCTGATTAACAAAGAAAGGGGAAGAATCAGCTTGGGTCACTGCTGTAGACACAAAGTCAATTTTTGCAAATGGCAAGAAGCAACCGCAGTAGTAGAGTTCCAGGTACTTCATTAGTGTGATTAACAGAGTAGTAGTCATGCTAAAAAGTAAAGTGTGCATGACATGTCGCTAACCACAAAGATAAGGTTGTCTAAAGTGAGGCAAAACTACAATGAAATATGATTCATTGAAGACTTAGTGTTTCCTGCACTTAGATCAACAAGTTCAGTAATTTCAATTTTATTTGTTTTATTCTAACCCTTACATCATATTCAATCTCTCTTTCCTTACAGATAGCATTCTTTAGAGTTCTATGTGTGAGAAAGTTCCTTATTTACAAGAACAAAATAGCTTCATGTGCTTTTATAATGGTTGGGTCGATGTCATTAAATTAAATATTTAAATTTGTCTCCATGAATTTTTAAAAGCTTTAGACAGGCATTAATATCTTTGATAATATAATTAACATCTGATTTTATGAAACCTCACTGTCAACATTTTTTCCAAAGTATATCAAACCTTGCTCTCAGGAGTGTCTTGTCAATTAAATTTCCAGTGAACTAACACATCCAAGACAAAAAAAAAAAAAAAGATCTTTTTTACTCTTGCATATTTGTAGATTTAAGTGAATTAAACCCTTTATTGTTGCAACCAAATATGTAATCCAATTATCTTTACATGGAACTCAAAGAAATTTAGTTTTAAATTTCAGTATGCAGATGTTTCTACCAATTCTTTGCACCTGAACAGGCAAGGGCAGAAATTACTGTTGGAATATTTTACATTCAGGTATACAGTGCACCACATCAGTTACTTGATTCAATCCAGTGTTTCTTATAATCAGCAAGAGGTCCCTTACTGGTACAGGGATTGTGTTCTTGAAGAGTAAAAAATCATGACCAGGCTATTTTGCTTTCTTTTCTTGTCTCTTCTACAAGTAATTTATGTTCCCACACCTCAAATCGTAGGCATTATGATCATTTTTCTTCCTTGACCAACCAGGATAAGCCAAAAGAGAAAAGTTTTTTATTCATGTGAACATCCCTGGACAATCTCGTACTGGCTAGACAACATCTAGGCCTTAATTACAAATTGCCCGCCAAAGAAAATGTGCCAGCAGCCCCACACTCCCTGCTCTCTTCAAAATCCATCTGTTATAACAATCCAACATTAACAGTCATTCTGCATCTGTTCCTTGTAGAATTTACCCCTACTCTTTTGAGCTTTGTGTTTACCTGTAAGTTGCTTGAAGCACTTTCTGCTTTTTTGCTTCCTGTCTCCTACTCTAATTATTTTGAAGTCATACATATTACAAGGCTATGTAAATGATTATCAGCAGAATCGAAAAAATAAACTTAGAGTGAAAACTCTGTAATCTGTAACAATTGCCCACAAACAGAATTATGACACTGAGCGTGAGCAGACAGGTATTTTTTTGCTTCCATTCTGCGGATAGGACTTCAAAACTTCCCAGCTTCCTGACACAACTAAAACCGCTCCCAAATACATACATCAAAGGACTTATTTTCCTGTGGTTTTAAACCAGCAAGTGTCAGAAATCATTGGGGCTGCATCCCTCAATTTTTGCAAATAAGTGATTAATTTTGTCGCCAAGAATTTGGATACCTATACTTGAAAGACTGGACCCATTTCTTGCTGAGCCATTACTCATATGAAAGAGGTCCTCCTGCCTCTTATTTTTTTAAAATACAACCGATAAACAGCACAGTATGTGTTATTTTTATAGCCGCTTTATCTTAAGAAAATCTCACACATGTGACATAAAATAAGTATGAGCTTACCCAGATCAGGACTCACAAAAATAATCAGTGCAGGTATTACTGCAGCATTCTGCTTTCTTCATTCTGAGTCATGTAAACAATTACCCAAGTCAAATTGCACATTTTATCTGAGCAACAGGAACAACAGTTTCTGTACACGCTTGAACAGAGTTCTACCGTGCCTATACCTTGCTTTAATTATTATGATAAAATCTTTACAGTTGTTACAATCCCACCCAAATGCTATTTGGGATCCCGCAGTGCGTTTCACTGGGCTGCAAATCTTCATGAAAGCCTCATGCCCAATTTCACACCAGTGAATGCTTTTGTTCGTGGTTACATTGATACACCGTGATGTTAAATAGAGAGCCAAAATAAGACCTCTTTCATGTAATCCTGACTTTCCCAAGTAGTTAAAAATATAAAAATATATTTTATTTGCTAGATAACTGTATTGCTGTATTGGGTTTGCTTGTCAAGGTTTTGGTAGCTGGGGGTGGGCTACAGGGGTGAGAAACTTCTGTGAGAAGTTGCTAGAAGCTTCCCCTGTGTCCAACAGAGCCAATGCCAGCTGGCTCCAAGGTGGACCCACTGCTGGCCATGGCTGAGCCCATCAGTGTCAGTGGTAGCACCTCTGTGATAACACATTTAAGAAGGAGGAAAAAAAAAAACAAACTGTGAAACTGCAGCCAAAGGGAGGTGTGATATGTAGCTGATATAAGATATTTGAACATATGTAGTCATATAACAGAGGATAATCAACAGTTTGTCTATCACTTAAGATGCATCTCAGACACCAACCCTTCACACTGATGGTCATTTATGGCTAACAGGAAAAATTTGAAGTTTTTCTTCATTAATCATAAGAGTACTAATAGGAAAACAAAGTTTGCTAAAATCCTTTCAGAATTTGTTCTCTTGAGGACATTGAAATAATGTTTAATATCAAGTAATTGACAAAATTCATCTTTGCAGCCTTTGCGCTCTTAGAACTGGTCTTTCATATATTGCAGGGGTACGAGAAACCACAATCCAAGCATAATGAGCCAACAAAGGATCATTAAGTTTTACCTCAGGTTTGAGTCACTTTTTTTATGCAGCACTATTCACTGGCAGCTTCGTTATTGCTTTTAATATGTACCGTTCCAATAAATTTAACAAGAAAGAAGGTAGAAATAAATACCGAGAAGCAATGTGACCGAAGAGGCTAAGCAGTGTGTCAGATATCCAAAATACATATGCTACCCTACCAAAATACATGTCATGTGAACTGTATACCATGAATGCAATAGAAAAGAAGAGGGGGAGAAACACTTAATGCTCCTTCCTTATCTCCTCAGAGCAGCCTTTGGAGTAGCTACAAACGTGGCACGCTCCCTCATCCAACAGGTGGCATGCAAGCAATCTGCTTGGGTGCCCTCAGCAACATGCGGCCCTTGAGGCTACACTGTATTTCACAGGGGGGGACTTCCATGAGCACTCAGGACCATGCTTGCTTGCTTGCTTCCTTCATTCATTGTTCCTTCTTACACGCAAACCAATCTTGTGTTTTAGCTGTGCTGCAAGTTGAAGGCAGCTGCAACTCTGGCATCAACTCTTGAGGTGCTGCAGCAGGCAACTATTATAGCTAGTGATGCAAGCAAAGAGTAAAATATATGATTCTTTATTCATTTAAGCTTTTCTTTAAGGGTACACCAACACTTCAGAGTACTTCAGAAAGCAGCTGAAGTACTTCGAGAAGGCTAGCTTGTCAAACTGGTTTAAAGTTGCTCCTCATTTTAAGGACATTGCAAATTTGATGTATGCAGTCTATTTTTTCCCCCATCATCTTTAATACCGCCTGATTTGTTGTGGTCTCCTGCATTGTATTGCACATTATTTCATTAATTTTTCCTAAACTCTCAAGAGTATAATACAAGATTATACATACTCCATTATTTTCCATCCTATCTTCAGTGAATTGGGATGCATTCAGGGCTTGTAAGGGGGGGGAGGAGGGTGTGCCGTTGTTTGTGCAATAACACATACGTGAAAGCACAATGCATATCTGCGCTACTTACGAAAAGGTTCAAGAAGTACGGTCTTCCAAATAGTTCATCAATTAATAGTTTAGCAATGAAATGAAGTTCAATACATCAGTAAGATGAATATCATGGAAGAGATGTCCCTAATGTCTAGCTCTCCTAAATGGCAGTGAAGCCAGGTTATCTGAAAGAAAGAGCGCCTCTTACCTTACCAGGAGGCTGCATTTTAAAAATAGCATTTAAGGGAAGCTAAGTCAATAAAATTAATCTTTCCTAAGGTTATTTAGGATATCTCTTCCTTATGAATACTACACAAAATGGTAGGGCTTTTTTTTCAAATTCTCAAACCTCAGGCCTCCCTGTTCATCATAAACTAGTGATAAAAAAACTATTTACAATTAATCAAAAATATTATGAGCAACAACTAAAAAATACTTTTAGTAAATTAAAATAGCTAAAGGTGTAATATATGCAACTGATCAAAAATTTAATTCAGAAACTACTTACCAGTTAAAAAACTCTACCAGAAAATAACATTTGAAACAGTTTGATATTTGACAATTCACTTCTAAACATGCTGTAAATGCTCTGCATCTGTCATAAGTCTTCCTGTCCTGTATTCAATAAAAAGACCCTCACCTTTCACTATGGAATGAGAACAAGTGTCCTTTGAGAACACAGAAATTAAGTTATTCCTACAGCCCTCCATCAGTCTTTGACTGGTCAATGATGACTATGTCAATCTTACTGGCGACAAAATATTTCCCTTTTTATTTCAAGTATTTAAAGATAGGACTACCTATCCCCCAGAACTCCAGCTTACCTAAACAGCATCTATAAAGCAGGTTTGCACTGTCAGAAAAAAAACTGTGATGCTAATGCAGTTCAAGAAGTAACCCTTCTTTTGCTGTAAGAAAAGGCAACTTATTTCCCCCAAAATCCAGTGGGACAGACTAAGAAAACTGAAGGATAGTATGCACTGGGCTTGCTTCCTTCAACCTCCAGCATCCCTCCAACATTGCAGACAAACGGAGGATAACGGCAAGGTGCAGTACTCTTGGTATGAGCCTGACAAGGATAGTAAGAGAATTTTCACACGTCTTTTTCTGATAGGAAACTCTGAATACTGTTTCTACCTCAATGCAAGAGGGGCTTGAATGCAGAGTAATTGCTCCATTTTGTAGCATTACAGGCATTTGTAGACTTACAGAGGTAGTCATTTCTACTTAGAAGGGAAGTGTAAAATTTATAGCCAGTATTATCAGTGTGACATTGCATATATATCAGACATGATGATCTCAAGTATTTTACTAAATCACACCATCAAAACATTTCCCAGATACATGCAAAAAGGCAGGTAAAGAACAAGTCTTAAAAGAAAAAGGGGTAATCATTTTGACATTTAAAAATAGGCATATTTCTACAGAAAAAGGTCTCTAATCATCTCAGTGTCTGTGCCAGTGCAATACTTAAATATTTTTACTGCATGTCTTAAACAGCATAACACTATAGGTCTGAAATTTACTCAGCATCCTGGTTTATTTAAAATACTAGCTTATGGCTAACTCATATCATATTATTTTATTTCAAATGCAAAGGCACCATTTCTGTTTTCCTGCAAGCTTCCAACTCCAGTTACATACTACAGGTGTAAGAGTAAGAAGTAGTCTTTATAAAGGAATAAACAAATATTACCACCCATAGATCTTGTTTGATCACTTCTACTATTTGGGCAGAGTTCATCTCACCTAACTTACCTATCTTTAAATACCTATCAAAGAACAGAATAAATCACCTTCAATCAGAGATTTCTCTTACTCTCCACTGATCATTATATGATTAACCTGGAAAAAAACATTTGAAAATATGTAGGTAACTGAAATGCATCATGCTTATTTCTCTTTCCAGGACAGCAGCTCTGAAATACATACTTTAAAGACACAACTTACAGAGGACAGCAACAATTTTACTGCAACATTAAAAAAAACAAGTCTTGCTGCCCCTACTTTTTCATGTGCGTATCCTTCCTAATTTTTAGTCAGTCTTTCAAAATACATGGACAAGTGCACAGGCACATACCTACATTTTATATACATAAAATATATGCTGTCATTCTTCAGCTGCTATAGCAAATACAAAGGAAATGAAAACAGTTTACCTCAAATTAATAAAAAAATCAAATTCTCCCTCTAGACAGTTCCTGTCCCCACCCCCCTCACTAAATATACTTGTGCTATTAAAAACTACTTTCTTGTCACAGAACTGATGATGCCTTTGAAAATTCTGGAACATGTAGAGCTTGTTTCACTCTGATGGATGAGACCACTTAGCTTTACGTACATCCTCAAGACACACTGATCTTGAGCACAGTGTGTGCCGATATTTGAAATGCACTATTTTACTGAAGAAAGGTTGTTGGAATTTATCCACTCAAAGTAAATGCATACTTCTTACATGACCACTGAATACCATTGTTGCTCAAAGACAAAAGATTCAGAATACATTAAAAGACAATGCCACTATGAAAATGTAGGTAGGTTGTTGTGTATTTAATGAATTACTCAGGATCAAGAAATACTTAAGTAGAAGAAGAATGAGGCACTAGATCAACCTAATATGAAAAAAAAAATAAAAATAATGTAAAGTATACCAAGTGTTACCACATTATCTTAGAAAATTACTGATCAGTTGTGCTCATTGATGTTGTTACTAATCCTAATTGCCAAGCAGAAGTTCCTGCGCATTGTACCTGATCACTTCTGCCATCTAGTCAGAGCACAGAGCACTCCTATAGACTGCGAGGGAGCCCACTTTCCCCAGGATGTCCCAGGCTGGAAGAAGACTCAATAAGGTTCTGCACGCTGTAAGACGTTATTCTGGAAAACAGTCCTTCTCTGGCCTTTCAAATACCGGAAATTAGCAGCATGTTTGAAACAGTCTCCTCAGCTTCCCCTCTTCCCCACCTAATAGGAGTTACTCATATGGATAACTCACTGGACAATGTTTCTGACCAACAGATGATCTGTCTAATGCTTTTAGGAAGGTCGTGTACTTTGTGTTTATGCTTTCCCTAATCACTGCAGATGTTGAGGATGGGCTCTGGAATCCCACCACACGAAAGATTACCCTCATTCCCAAGGCTCACTGGACTTAGAAGGAACACCTGAGACACAACCCCAGCAGCATACAACACTCAGGTGTTGGACAAACGTAGAACAGATCCTGAAGGTCCTTACACAAAGGCAGGTTTGGCATTCTGCCCTAAAAGGACAGACACAACCTGAGGTGTAAACACATTTCCGGCTTTTTTCCCCCATTTCAAAATTTACACCATTTGCCTATTACGTTAAAAACAGTTAGCAGTACAGTTGCATATGCTCTAGTCAGATAAGAGAGGCGTTTTTCTCCCTGCTGCACCTGTCTCCTCTCTGACCACCTTAAGATGCATTAGTTACACAAGAAATCAGATGACTGCTTAGCTACATACACAAATAGCTTTTACAAATAGAGAACTAAAAGGAGGAGACATCCTCCTTTGGGTGGCAGGGTGTGGTGGTATGGGACCAGGAAAACCCAAAGTCTGTCTGGATCCTTCCGAGTCTTATTAGTGATCCGGGTGATGCCAATCTGCTTGAGTTTCCTCATTAGAAGAGCCAGGAAGCTCAAACCGAGGCTGCTTATGGATCAGTAGTCAGCATAAAAACTAAAGGGGATAAAAGTGAAAAGTAAAACTGAGACCCCACAGTCACATTACTATGAGCACATCTTAAAATAAACATCACAACAACAATCACAGGCAAGCCAGATGACATAAGAACTCTATTATTTTATAAGAACCTATCTAGTTTTGTCATTTAGATTTTTTTGTCAGACCTCCAATCAAAGGTCATTCTACAACAGTCAGGATTATGCATTTATTCATTAGTCAGACCACTTCTGTTGTTTACAGCACATCCCCTGACAGACAACTTCCTCAGCACTCTTACATAACAACCACAGATGTTTTCATCTAATCAATACCTTGAAAGGGAACAATGACAGGAATCTAAACCAATCCAAATATTTTAGCTTTATTCCATATATATCAAAGGACTGGATAATTTAGTCCATGTGATGTTCTCTTCCCCTTCCGACTCCCAGCCCCCCCAACCCCCAGGAATTTCTGTAAACAGAAAACTCGGGGCATTCAGTGCTTTCTTTTTAAAATTCTTTCCTATGGTTTCACTCTAACATGCTGTTGCACTTATCTGAACATCGAGGAAGTAAGCATTTTTAAACTGTTTGACCTTTATTTAAAAAAAGACAGGAAAAAAAAATATCTGTCAGAGCACAATGATTTTTCTCCTCCCAAAACCACGCCAGGATGCTTGCAAATGCATTTGTGGTGACCATTACCAGTGTTACTGCAATTCCATCGAGCCTCATGTGTGACTAGTTTCCATCAATCTCAACAGGCTGCAACCTCACTGCTGTCTTTGATTCCCAGGTGCCTTCCTAGACATAGGCTTTCCACCTGTCAAAGATCCATGGGAACACCGAGACTCAACTGACTTCGCTGCTCAGGCACTTAACTGTTTGTAAGTGACAACTTTGGACATTTTGGAGGTATGCATCAATGAAAGCAAATAAGCACAGAAGTCTGCAACAAATCACAAAACAACTTCAGAGCCAAAACTTTGCAAAAATATAAATGCATTTCCTTGCCTTAGTTCAGATACTGCTTCTGATCATCCTCTGGGTGCTAGTCCTTTAAGTCAGAGCCCCTGACCCTGTGCAAAGTTCACTGTACAAAGCACTGTATCTCTCTCCTATAAAGGAATTTAGGCAATGTCTGTAGCCACAACAATGAAGAGAAGTAAAAAGGCACCCCAAGAATAGATTAGCACACAACAGCACTGTCAATATCAAATGGGAGGTGTCACAACATGTCTTACCATTCACCAGAACACAGCATCAGCTCTCCGGTGATTATGCAATGAATTCTGACCACTAAGCACAAACTGAAGTCTGTGAGTAATGTCCAGTGTAACTGCTACCTACACTAATCAAACTAAGTTAAAGATAGAATGCATATACATCTAACCACATCTTAATTTTCCTATTAAACCATGGCTGTGAAAACCTTCCGGTTAACCTGTCAAAACTGACTAGAAATTCTCTAGGCAAGAGAGATCACAGCTTCCTGCCAGGTGGTACACTGTTTTCTTACCTTGATTTTTAAGTTCAGACCTGACATTTTACCCTATGCAGGAACTAGGAAGGGCAATAGCCATCTTTTTCTCCAAAGCATATTTCATTTGAATGGACAGTTAATATTAGACTATCCCCTATTGTTAGCTCCATGCCAGGTACAAGATTTTGTTCTGGCACCTCTTGTGAATTTAGCTCAATATGAAAACAGAAGACACACGTGACTGAAAACAAAATGCAAACTCAGAATGGAGTTTGCAGTCTGACACCAATACACAGAACCCCTAACACCAAGAAAAATTCATATACTTCAAATAAATACTTCTCCCAGATTGTCACAATAACATTAAAAACCAAAAGGTATATGCAAGACTTCCTGCAACCGACATTTAGAGCACTGTATCATTTAATTTATCCTGCCCTATCTGAATTTATCCTGCTCAGAAGACCATTTTGGTGGCTTGGCTTTTTAAAGCATTATCAGGAGTCAACAGCCCTGGTACAGGGGCAGTGTACTGCTGCTTCTGTTGTAGGTGAACCACAGAACATTTTATTTGCTGGGTTTCTTGTATATAATCAAGGCTTTAAAATATGTGCCCACTACAAAAGTAATATAAGCAGCTGAATCTGGCATATAGAGTAAGTG
Organism: Dromas ardeola; assembly: GCA_013398915.1. NCBI lineage: Eukaryota > Metazoa > Chordata > Aves > Charadriiformes > Dromadidae > Dromas > Dromas ardeola. The sequence goes on along the minus strand of VYZM01011654.1, from coordinate 279,200 downwards.
CTTAAAAATGTAGAAGCACATTGCACACGTTCACACAGAATATGGCATGTTTCAGGACCTTATCCAGTACTGACTACTCTCATCTATGTCATCTATACTGAACGTGAATCACTAAGATGGGATATGTCAAAAGATGCCTAACTATTCTCTAAGAGAAAGGGTTAGACTTGCTTACCACCATTTGAAACTGTTAACAGAAATAATCCCCCCTGCTCTGCACAAAATCTGAAAAACATTTAGGCTCTCCAGTGAGTAACATAGAACTACAAGCCATATTTCGTGCTCCTGTACTTGATTATAGATCTGAGCTGAAGTGTGAAATATCATCAACTTCCAGTGACTAGATTGAATTAAGGACATTGCATCTTCCTGAAGGTACAGTGAAGCTTTCATGCTGCCATTGATGGCAGTGGCTTAACTCCAACAGACAGGATTTAAAAATCAAGATATAGATTTCTCCTGTTCTTACACAGACAAACCTCCTGATAACTTCAGTGGTGATACTGTCTGTGCGGTCTTCAGTGTCAGTCTCTTCATCAGCAGCACATATAATCAGATACAAACATTTATTCCTTCATCCCACCTCATGCATGAGCTTTTCTTTAGAATCCTTTTGACAATTTCTGTGAAGATGCTATAAAGCAAGGAGGCAGAGAGATGGGGTTTATGTTTGTTTTTTTTTAAACAGTCTTTTTCATAATTACACATTGTTGCTCATTTTTGTCAATGGCATATGAAGTGTCTTAATTCCTCCTTAAGTATAGTAGATACTGAAAAAGTCTTTTTACTTCTACGTATTTACCTTCCTGACTGATATTTTGTTACAATGAATTATACAGAACAATCATAGTGTTATGCCTAGGTTTCCTAACTAGCTACTGGCAGGTGCTGAGTTTATTGCCAAAATAAGCTTATTTCTCCTTTACTCAAACTGCTGGAGTGCAATAAAAATATGGAAATGTAATTTTGATTTTGTTAGGATTTATTTTTGCTGCAAGGTTGGGGGGGATGGGGGGACACACGAGTTTTTCCAGAAATACCAGTGTTAAATTGAAGCATTGTCACAAAAATGGCACTGTTTTTCATTCTGTGCCTCTAACCAAAGTGCTTTGACTGCCTAAGTATATTCTCTGCATTACATTAGGAACTGTGGTATTAGTCTCAGGAGGCCAAAGGAAACAACACAATGTACAATATTTTTTGTTACATAGTAAAAGTCATCTTCAGCAGTATGGGTATAATTGGTAATGCCAGACAACAGTAAGCAATACATTTTGAAAACGTATTTAGGTAACATAAATAAGTTCAGCCTGAATGTCAACAACTGCAGATATTCCACATTGCTGTGTTATCCCAGAAATCTGGGATTTGTTTTTTTTGGTTTTGATGAAGAGCACTGGTCTTGACAGCACTGCATGTTTCTCTCCTAAAACACACAAGATGAAAGTCCCAGATACATGCTTTCACTGCATCAGGTCACAAGCATCAAATCTCTTCTTACAACCATCAAATTTTCACCCTTGGTCTAGCTGACCACTGAATTTATTCCCAGAACTTAAGAGGCAGATTCACCTGGTATCAGGAAGGTCTACCACAGCAGATTATCCTACAAAAGGACAGGCTGCCTAGAAGCTCCAACAACCCCATAAATAAAGGGATATCTGTAGGAATGGTCAAAAGCTCTTCTCACTTCCCTATAGACAGTAGAAACAGAAGGGTCTCTGACTAAGAGCAAAATCTACTCACACAATCCAATTCAACAGCACTCAAACCGACCCTTGTAATTTACACTTTCTGTCCTTCACAGGTAAAAAGCTACCAGCAACTGCCTTTCACTTAAGTCAGAGATACCACTGAAATGCAAAGACACTCTAAGGACTCCAATTCAGCATTTAATACAACCCTGACCTTGAAAGTAATGGTAGAATTTCCATTAATGTCTACAGGAATTACATATGCATGCCATGGAGAGCACAAACCTCTAAATGCTTTTATTGTATGATTTAGAATCCCCTTAAACTGAGTATCATAGTATTTTAGGGCCTAATTCCTCTCGCCTCACCCAGCCAAAACTCACACGAGGAGGAAAGGTTTGGACTCATAAAACATACTGAATTAAAGCCCATAAAAGAAACCAATTGCTTACCAGAGTGATTAAAATCAGATATGTCTCCACAGGGAAAACAAGAAGCCTCTTCAAAAAAATTCACTGCAAATGGGAGCTAAAATTCCCTTCAAAGATATTCACTCTTTCTTTGAAGTATTTCTAACAGACAATAAGTGAGGGAGTCATGAAACTTAACGCTTTCTTTCCTTTTCATTTGTCAACCTCTTCACTCCTCCCCTGCTTTTCTCATTGTACTTTTTATTCTTTCAGACAGAGCTATGAATACATACACAAACACACACAATTTCCCCTCAAAGTATTACAGATAGTTCTATTCTTCAATTTTCATCGCTTATATCCATTCCTCTCCCCCACAAAGCTCCTTGTCAACAAGTACTTTGTTTCTCCATAATACATTTCTGTTTTCCAACCAAAGTTTGAGGAAACAAGAGAAGAATCACAATTGTGCTAGGTTTTCATTGTATTAATATAGGGTACCCCAACATCTCATATTGCACCACACAGTTGTGAAGACATCTGCAAGAACACAATTTTTCCTCACAGGGGAAAAAAAATTCTAAATGCCTCTATTTTGGCTTTGAAACAAAAAAATCTCTAAAATTTCTGAGCAAACATGCATTTTATCGCAAATGATGTTAACCTGTCATTTCAGAAGAGAAAAGTTTTACTATCAAGCGAAGTTTCAGTATCAGTCATTTTTATGTTAACCCTTAGTATTTTATCTGCAGTTTCTATTTTGTCCTTTTCAAACACGTGAGAGTTAGAGAAAGCCTAATTCATTTTCTCTTAAAAATGGTTAAATTTTCACCGTCTTTCAACATGTTTGGGGCTCTAACTTTACATTTGAAAGTTGTAGAAATATCTTCATCCTTCACAACATACCCTGAATGATGCTGGGAATATAATTCTATGGAAATTAATCTTTTTTTTCTTTTTTTTTTTTTTTTTTTTTTTTTTTTTTTTTTTTTTCATTTACAGCAAAAGAAGTTCCTTTCATTACATCCCATGGATTTATGAAATTGATTCATCTTTCAACTTATTCATCATTGCACCCGTATCTAATGGAGGTCATGATGCTGGAAAAGCAAAATTAAGCTTTTGGTAAGAGGTCCAACAGAAGTGTTCAGGATTGAGAAAATAATGTTTCTAGACCTCCTCTCATCACCTCTTTAGGCAAAATGATCACAGAAGCACAGAAACCGTAAGAAATATTCAAGTCATTATCTACACAATAGATCCAGCTATCTCTACACAAGCGAACACCAATACAGCAAGACAATTTCGTGATGCGAAATTAATCAAGACTGTTCTTATGGATTCATATCAACTAGTGCTTCCCTCAGTCCTTCACAGTATTGCCAACTCAGCCCGAAGTCCTTGCATGCTGGGACAAGTTTAAACAATTGCAGGCAGGCACAACAGTGAGCTCTGTGTATGCGGACTGGCTGGTCAAGACACATGCTCTCACAAGACACAGCCAGCTTTTACTCCTAGGTAGGACCCAACTGGTAGTTGCCCTTCCACCAGTTAAATCCTCAATTTTGGTTTCCCTCCAAGAGTTTCTTAACTTTGTGTCCTCAAGTCTTCCATTAAATTGGGTTCAAACTGAACTGTGGTTTCAAGAACAGTTGACAAGCAGAACACACAGTCATGTGTGTGTGTAGGGGAGGGGGTGTGTGTGTATGTATGTATATGTGTGTGTATGTATATGTGTGTGTGTGTCCTCTCTCAGCATATGCAAGTGGGACAAAAAGTTGACCAAAAGTAATTCATTAAAACCAGGTTTGGACAAATGAGCTTGCCAATCTCTCTGGGTAATGTTATGCTTAAGTCACAAACTCAAAAATCACGCATCCACTCAGATATAAGTGTCTCTAAGTGTCCCCATGCAATACTTCATATAGACAAAATATCCAAGAACACGGTAACTATCCATTCACCAAAAAAAAAAAAGGAATAAAATATTAACGGCTTTGTTACAAGTTGGTGATAACTACAACATACCTCAAAAACCACAGAGGAGGTAGTTGAGAGGACACTAAAGATGACAATTTTTTGTTCCTGGAAACTGCACCTACAGACAGAATTTTCAAACATCACCCATGTGAGACAAGATAGCATTTGTACAAATGCATAGCTCATGAGCATGGAAAAGAAAAGCAAACAACTGCAGTGTTCCTTCACCTAAGCAGCCCTGTGAGTTGCTATTTATAACCTCCCATTTTTCTCCAGATTACTGTTCCAAAAAGTCACACAAACAACTATTTTACTTCCCCTTTACCTTCAACGTCACACAGACCAATGAGGGAAGTAATGAGAATGCATTCTTTACTGCCAATGATATGATGCTTTCCAATCATATTCCTCATTATTTTCCAAACTGTAGTAATTCCAGAATTAATTCAGCCCATGCCATGTCTGGACAGACCCAAACTGATTCAAGAGGAAAGGCAGAAGCATTCCAGACAGCGTGCCATATTCCATCCACTCGGTGCCTAACAGGATGGCACTACCTGACCCTTTCTGTAAAGAAAGACTTGGGAAACCTCACAGCACTAATTAGCTCAGCAATTATCCTCAACACTCCAATAGTAACAGTGGGGAAAAAAAACTCAACATCAAACCTCAGCTTGTTAGGAACACCTCCTTTTTTACCTAAAAAATACTCTACGCAAAGTAGCTAACACATCTCCAGATTAACCTGCTGTTTGGAAGGGAAATAAGTAGCAATAGTGTAGGGGCCACATGACTTAAAAGTACGCTATGGTTGCACGCTAGACCAGGCAGCTATTTCATCTAATCCCTCTGACACCTTCTAGCTGTGTTCGCTACAACATTCTCTCCAGTTAAAGTACATATTCAATACCACTTGTCATTCTCATTCCAATATGCTGTTAGTTTTTGCACAACATAAATCTTAGAAGCAGGCTAAGATAGCAAAAAGGCTTCTTATGAATATGTGTGCTACTCAGAATAAACTTTAGAACGTTTACTGAATTAAGACACACAGTACAAACACCACTGTTTCCCAGTGTTGTATATATATAGGAACAAACACAATGCAAAATTTAGGGATCAGAAAAGGTGCAAGGCTCTAGGATTCCATTATGGAGGTCATTAAGCTTGTGTGATTTACCTAGAAAAATGAATCCTAAAACAGAAAAAAAAATAAAATATGAAAAAGAGGAAAAAGAAAAAAAGAATGGGAAAAGACTTTGGGTAGCAAACACTGGGATATTTCATTGTCCTATTTTAGTCATACTTAGTGGCACACGTATGATCCTATTTCTAGCAACCTTAAAAAGAATATTCCCTTTAAAGGAGCTACAATTCAATTCTCTGCTTTATTTTTATAAGTAGTATCATTTCCTCTTTGTCTCTTATGTACCCCACTTATCTGTCAGAAAGTGATCTACAGTAATATTAACAGGTCAACAAGAAGCACATAAACTGGAAGACAATAAAAACAAATGAAGATATTCATAAGGAAAAGAGAAAGGTATGTTTTCATTAGCCTTGCTCCTTAAAGGAGTAGTACTTTTAGATTATTTTTGCCCAATACATACCCTCCAAGGAGCCACCGCAGTTTATGAACATGATAGAAATGATGTCTCTCTAAATCCTTCAAGGCAACTGATAACTACTAACAGGGAAATCTGATGTTTCAAAAGCATGATGATCAGAAAAAAAAAAAAATCTATTGCTCAGATCATACAGAGAAGCCAGAAAATTCCAAATTGGAAGCAATCTTTAAATGAACATACATGTCTTTATATAGTATTGTAAATATAAAAGTGTGTCCCACATGAGCTTTCTGTGGTATATTTATCATTTCTCTAGAGGCAGACCAACTCAGGGAATGGCTGTTATACTCTTAAGAACAGTAACCCGGAACAAGATTTTTAATTTCATCCAGTCAAAAGTCATTAATAAACAAATGGAGACCTGCAGAAAATGTTTTCTGCAAAACAGTACTTAGCATTTTACATAGATGAGTTTCATATTCCATCTATCCCAGCTTGCCAAGCCCAGCAGAGGATGAGCAGTGAACTGCCTGCAGTCAGTGAAGCTCACAACAAAGCCAAAACCCTGCAGCTGACTCTCTGTGCTACTTGACATGCAAGATTTGCCTTGCCAGAACTTAGTATGCTTACATGGTATGTTAATTTGTAAACAGTGGAAAGTAAGACATAGACATTGTCACATTTCCTGAAGCTCTCTCTACCTTCAGGAAATGGAAGAAAAAAAAGCCTTTAGTGTCTCTGCTGAAGATCACTCTGTACAATTACTCAATGGCAGCCTTAATCATTCCAGTCAATCAGTCACGTGAAACACATCCTCACGCCTGCCAGCGCCACACACTTCTGGGGCTATGTTAGCCAACTGTTAGTTGCTATACCCTCTGCTATACCCCTTCAGCTTTCTTTTGCAGGGGAGGCAGCATTTCATTTACAAAAGCCAGCAGCCTAACCACAAGCATGAGTCAACTTCAGGCCAACCTCAATTATCAGCCATAAAAACAGAAGTTTGTTTTTCCTCCTTTGAAAGGAAGATTAAAATTCACCAGGTGGGTGTTAACAAATCAAAAGCTGTTTTCTTTTGGCCCAACAGGCAAAATTTCTAGGAGCTTTAGGTAAGGCTGAGTACTTAAGTGCTCGCCATTCTATGTTTGAACGGTGACAGTGGGGGGAAAATATTTTCAAAGTAGTAGGAAATTTATTAAGGGATTATCTGCTCTGCTTTCACCCTCCTGGAACAGTTACTACTGAAACATAAATAGAAGACAGCAGATATAGCTTACAATTAGATTTCCATGGCTCAGCAAGAAAGGTTCAGAGAATGTAAACTGGTGTCTCTCTTCTGATGACTGGCTTCTTTCACCCCTAGCCGCTTTATATAAATTCTGTCTTTTCACTTGTGCTTTCCAGTTTTCATCATAAAATGCAAATTCCTTACGACCATCAAGTCTGGCCTTTCTTCCACCTTGGTTCCCATCATGACTACTTGCTGACTTTGCATATAATGCTTTTGTCCTCTCCCTTTCATATATTCACACATGCGCACTTTCTTGTCTTCTTCCCCACCTACCCAGCCCCATGTTCCCTCCCCTCCACCAATATCTTTATCTGAAAAAAAGTCCGTGCCTCACAAGTAAATACTGAGCAGCTACAACATCTGGGGGTTCCCCATACTCAGCTCACCACCCCGTCCACACAGCAATCTCACCAAAGCTTAGGCCAAGTGCAACATCTACAAAAGGAAAAGCAAATAAAAAATCCCAAACCACCCCACCACATCACAAACACCACACTGCTTAAGCCTTATGAGCCCTACAATCTCACAACTGCCACTCAGAACAGAGACCCCTGACTGCAGGAGAGCTGCCAAATCATTGGATTTTGGGGCAGAGAGGGAAGGAGAGTGGGGCATTAACAAGGTTGCAGCAAATCTCACTAGGAGCAAGTGTAACCTTTCACCTCCTTTTCACCCTCATAGAGAAAAATTTCTTCCCAATCTCTAATCTAAATCTCCCTTCTTTCAGTTTCAAACCTTTAGCCCTCATCCTATCGCTACACTCCCTGATAAAGAGTCCGTCCCCATCTTTCCTATAGGCCCCCTTTATGTATTGGAAGGCTGCTATAAGGTCTCCCCGGAGCCTTCCCTTCCCTAAGCTAAACAGCCCCAACTCTCTCAGCCTGTCCTCACAGGAGAGATGCTCCATCCCTCTGATCATTTTTGTGGCTCTCCTTTGGACCCGCTCCAACATGTCCATGACCTTCTTATGCTGGGGGCACCAGAACTGCACACAGTACTCCAGGTGGGGTTTCACAAGACCCAAGTAGATGGGCAGAATCATCTCCCTTGACCTGCTGGCCATGCTTCTTTTGACGCAGCCCAGGACGCATTTCGCTTTCTGGGGTACAAGCACACATTGTCAGCTCATATTCTGTTTTTCATCCACCAATACTCCCAAGTCCTTCTCTGTGGGGCTGCTCTCAATCCACTCGTTATGCAGCCTGTATCCATGTTTGGGACTGCCCTGACCCAGGTGCAGGACCTTGTTGAACTTCATGAGGTTTGCACAGGCCCACCTCTCTAGCCTGTCAAGGTCTCTCTGGGTGGCATCCCTGCCCTCTAGACTATCAACCGCACTACTTGGTGTCATCGTCAAACTTGCTGAGGGTGCACTCAATCTCACTGTCCATGTCCCCAGCAAAGATCTTGAGGATACCAGCAAGTCCCCCAGGGACTGAGGGAAAGGTGCATTCCAATACAAATAAATAAATTTCTGGAGAGGAGAGAACAGTGGGACAACAGGGGTAACGGCAAAATACAATATTAAAAAAAAAAAAAAAGAGAGAGAAACATCCGATCAGCATGGTTGATCAGAAAATTAAGCTGCTGGGAATAATGGCTGAATTCCTAGGGCTGCTGGCCATGCAAATGCATTGTTCCTGGTATCTGTGGGCTCATCTCCAGGTTTTGATCATCCCTAGCATTTGCTCCATGGAAAGAGGTAAAAGGCTCAAATCAGAGACATCTGTTACAATCACTGAGTACCTTGTTTACTAAATTCCACAAGAGGAAATGTCTGCAGTATCTCAGCTGTTCTCTTTCTGTCATAATTGGGAAATAGTATTTGATTTCATGGGACACAAAGAAAACAAGGGCAGTGAGAGACATCAAAATGCAAGCCTCCAATAAGAGCCGAGTTCAGGAAGTTTTTTCTTTTTCCCCACAGAACAGGTTACAAGGTGGGAAACAAGCATATCAACGTGTCTGAATTCCAGTTTTTGAAGAAAAGCAAACCAAGAGCTAACTATTGAATTCATATGTTTAAATCTGACCTGAGAAGTTGGTGGTAATTTTGGTCTTATTTTTTTTTTTAAATTCAGTTAGGCATGAGACTCTTGAAATATGCAATTATGACAAAAAATAAACAAATTCTCTAATTTGGAACCAACATTTTTACCCCACCTTCCAGCTGTACTCTATCAAGCCAAAAATTAAACAAATACTAAACCATCTCCACAGTTTAGTTCAATATATAAAATGAAAAGGTAAAGTATTAGGCTCTGATAGAATTCCAAAACAAGCTTATATAAGAAACTTTTGGAGGCATGAGTGTTTTGGATGATATTTCTGTTATTCCAACAGGCCTGTTGGGAGCACACACAAATAAGCTTTTACCAGGATATTCTTCCCTCAGAGGTCTACTCTTAAATTTGCCTGATGGGAAACATGGAATTAATTAAAACTAAAACACAGGAACAACCAATTGTCAGGGAAAGGGGAGAGAATTCACGCACATACATACACACTTGAAACTCATGTTTTTTGTTGGGCGCAAGCTAAGAATTCGCAACCTGAAACTGAGAGAAAGGACATGCTGTCCTTCCAGGTGTTCAATTAAGCAACACACACTGAGGCAGGAAAATGGGATAGAGGGTGATCTCTCTCCAAGCAACTGAGTCCAGATGATAAGGGAACTTTGCCTCTCTTGATGGAACAAAAGAAATCTTAACAGATAGTTGTAAAGGTTTTTAGGAATTTCCATATACTCCAGATTACGGCAGCAAGGATAAATACAAAGTCCAAAAAAGACCACAGCTCTTTCTGCATTGTTATACAGAAAGCTCCTAAAACCCCAGCTCTAGGTTAAAATAATCTCCGTGACAAAGAGACACTATTTCCTGTGTTGGGGGGAGGCAAGGGGAGGTATTGTTGAAAACTCTCAAACCAGATCATTTAAGTGAGAGTGGTCTTTGAACAGCACCCACAGATACTTTACAAATACAAACAACACCATATCCATCCTCAAAACCAGTAATGTTTTTCTTTAAA
>VYZM01011654.1:220430-269201 GCA_013398915.1 Dromas ardeola | reverse complement strand
AAAAAAAAAACAACACACAAAAAAACACAGCTACCCCAACCTCCACCCAAAAAAACCAACAAAACAACATCGCAGCAGTCAATGTCATTCTAAGAACAGAACAAAAGACTGAGAGCAATAGCTGCCAAAAACATGTGTCTTGCAATTACATCTTAAGTTCCCTAGGAACTCTAAATAGACAAAAAAACATCTATAGAAGGTGTTACTCCAGATGGTAGTTAGACTCCTGACAGCTTTCAGATGAAGTGTACTCCTCTTTACCAAATAAAAAAGAAGCCTAAACACCAGAAAGATCCAAAATCAAGCAATGGGACAACCTTCTTAGTTTTAACTTCTCTAAACTGAATTTACAGGGTTTCTCCCCATTTTTCCTCTTAATTGGGAATAAGTAGTTTTTCATACATGACACTGAAAAATTACATGTGCATTTCCAACACTTACTGGGAGGGATTGTTACACTCAAAATATCATTATGAGTAAAAGTGAGCACACCATATATATGGAACCAAGAATTTATTATCAATCTAGTTAATGTTTTGGCATTCTATTTGTACAAATTATCTAATACAGAAAAGCTGCATTGATTAAAATTGTTATACATATATTTAGGTATGATTATATTAAAAAAGACCTTCCTAGTCCTTCCTTCCTATGTTATGCCCATGCTTCTGAAGACTGTCTGGGTCCAACAGTCAACAGTTTCAGTGTTTCCCAAGCAGATGCATCTGACAAGCATCACTTACTGGCCCTTGTGGCGGTGTCACAGACAGTCAGTGCCCTCAGCTCTCACTGGGAGTGGCGTGATGCTGGTGGTGGGGTCCCTTCCTTTTCAGTGTCAGGGTCGAGTGGCTTATTTACTTGGATTTCTTTGCATACATTTGCATGCTATGGTTTGCTGCCTTTCCCCTACTCCCAGGGAAGCGTTGAAAGCTGTCCTGCAGGCCCTTAGTATCCCAGGGGCTCTTTGTCCAGCAGGGACTGCCTGGGGCTGTCAGGCCCTTCCCCGCTGGCACTTACAGAGCTGAAGCTCAGACAAGCTGGGCAACAGCCACTTGGCCACAGGGCACCTGGTAAACACAATACTCAGGACAAGAGCAGCCCAGCAACCCCCAGGACCTGCTACAGCCTGATATTTGCCCCAAGGGGCAGCAATACCATATTTACTGGATTGTAAAACATGAGGCTCCTGAAGCTCCAGCTATGTCAGGATAGAGTTATTTTGGTCATATTGCCTTTACCTGTCTGTAAAAAGCCACTAACCTTACTCAGTTAGAAGGGACCTGCAACAATCGTCTAGTCTATCTGCCTGACCAATTCAGAGCTGACCAAAAGTTAAAGCATATTAGTAAGGGCATTGTCCAAATGCCTCTTAAACGTTGACAGGCTTGGGGCATTGACCACCTCTCTAGGAAGCCTGTTCCAGCATCTGATCACCCTCTCAGTAAAGAAATGCTTCCTAATATCAAGTCTGAACCTCCCCTGGTGCAGCTTTGAACCATTCCTACACGTCCTATCACTGGATATCAGGGAGAAGAGCTCAGCGCCTCCCTGTCCACTTCCCCACTTCCCCTCCTCAGGAAGCTGCAGAGAGCAAAGAGGTCACCCCTCAGCCTCCTGTCCTCCAAACTAGACAAGCCCAAAGTCCTTAGCCACTCCTCACAGGACGTGCCTTTCAGCCCCTTCACCACCTTTGTTACCCTCCTCTGGACACTTTCAAATACCTTAACCTTAAGAATCCTGACAAACTCCAGAACACAGGAGAAGAAAGCATGGAACAGAAGTACTGAATGAAATAAATTTAGCATGTTTTTGCTCTTTTGTATTACACGTAGCTACCTGCTTTAGTAGACTTATTCTAGACCCTTTCTCCAGTCTGATTTATCTGCTAAATAAAGAGATTGGCACCATTTGAAATTTGTGCTTTTGGACATGACTAGCTGGGGAGCTGTAATTCATATTTCACTGTCTGAACTAGTTTCAGCGGCTCCTTGCCAGACTTTAATGTTGCTCAGGATTATCTCTCTCACTTTCACTTTAGTTACGAGACTTAATCAGGATAAATCCCATTAGCTTCAATAGGATTTACTGCTTAAATTAAGCAGATGCTTAAGACACTAATTCAGCAAGGTATTTAATTATTATTGCCCACCTGTCAAAATAGTATCCCTAATGGGAACAGTGATTAAGCACTTATTTAAACTCTTAAATATATATTTAATTTTAAATTCATTATTTTATTACTGTGCTGAATAGAAAGGAACATAAGCACATGCTTAAACTTACATACTATGTGCTTTGCTGCATGGATTTCATATTCTTTGAAATATTAAATTAACAAGCTAGTAGAAGGATTCGAGAACTCTTTTATCTTTTTTCACTATAGTCTCATCAGAAAATGTGTTATATATACACACATATACACAGAAGCTTCAGTTAAGAAGGAAAAAAACCTACATGTCTTATTAGAGGTATATGATTAGCATTTTGGCATAGAAGAGGAGCCCTTGACATTGTTATGAAGGTGTTCATAAAATAGGTGAAAGTGAAAACTTGGAAAGACTATAAAATGTTATTACCATGATGAACTTACTTGAACAGAAATGAAAGTCAACTCAAAGTTATCAAAAATTTTGAGAACTGCAGGACTACACAAGTATCTATTTTAATTAAAAGTGGTGTATGGGGGGAGAAAAATGCAATTCACTCAGTATTTATCATGTCCCTGATGATCAAATTTTTAAAATGCTCGCTCATTTGAAATGCCTTCATTCTGGAGTCAGCATATGGGGACAAGGACAGATCAACAGGCTTCTGGGCACCCATACACCCTCCTGCTTTATTTGCTAGTATGAATGCTCAGCTCCTACTGGACATCAGATTAACACACGTCCCTCATGTCGCTACATGTAAGCTTAAGTTTCCAATAGGTTTATATGTGATATTCTATTAATTATCTGTTTATTAGGTAACATAAAAACATTCCAACACAGGAAAGGGTACAATAGTATTCCTAGTCCTATTTTAGGTACCTTTCTGAATAGTGGCTTGAGCAGCTTCTTAAGTGGAGACAATCTCTTAAATTGGATGGAAGGCCCAAAGGACTTCCTTCGATAAATATAAGCAAGCAGTCACTGGAAGTAATAATATAATTATTTGGAATCCAATAACCTGAGAGTTCATTTACCTTTTTCAGAGATACTGCCACATTTGAGATCAAGGAATACAAACTAGCTAGTTTCAAAGTCAACAAGATACAAGGCTGGAAGGGTCTCTGGGGCATATTAGTTGGCGAGTAGTTCTTTGTTCTGCAAAGTCTCCTTTTATGCCTTCTTTGTTAAGACTACAGAGCAGCATGTGATCTGCAGGAGCAAAGATTTCTTTTTTCATTTGCGTCTTAACAAAAAAAAAAAAAGACTGAGGATGCAATTTGAAAGTGAAAACTATTTTTTAAAGTTACTTAAGCAGAAATTTACACAAATGAGATTTTTAAGATGCAAATTATCAGAAGAGCAACAACAAAAGATAATCTCTCTCCATGCCAGGTCTGATAAAGTGTACTTACTGTAGTGACACAACTATATCTATTTATCAGGATATAACATGACAACACTAATACTTGTTACATTGCACCGTGGAATTACCATAATTTCTAATAAAATTCCTGCTGGGATGCCATATCTCCCTAATATCACGATTTGTATCAACAACGTCCTCAGGGACAAAAAATGGCATGAATTCCTTTTCATGTAAAACTATGTACAATTTAAAACTTAAAAGGTGGCCAGCGCACAGATTTTTTTTTTTTTTTATCTTGAATCCCAATGTATAATAATGTTTGGATAAAGACATAACAATAAAATGCACAATTACATCTTGTCAAAACTGGGCCGAGCTCTTAATAAGTGAACCTTTTTTTTTTTTTTTTTGAGGCATGCACAAACAGTATCTAATACAATGAGGCCATGTAATATAGGTTCTCTAGCCCCTGTGCACTACCGGAGCACGAACATATGACAATAGTAAAAGTTATTAATTTCTGACTGTGGTATCAAATTCTTTCACCTTTAAAGACTTAGACTCTAAATACTGAATTCAAGAAGGAATGATGAGTTTGAAACCACAACCATAAGGAAGACAAGAACTTTTCTAAACTGATATACATCTCAGTTTTTGTTGAAAAGGAAAGCTGAATCCTGCCAGGAGAAGCCCAAATTTATTTTTGTTTATTCATGTCAATGAAAAATGACACATATAATTCTTACTCAGTTTGTAATTTATTCCGCAACCTGCAGACAGTTGCCAGTTTAGAGTTCTAAATATTAAGTTAGCAAAACAGGAAGTCTTCTACTATTTTCAAGTACATGCAAATGCTTTTATATTTTGATACTTATCTAATAAATTGCTTGAGAAACAAACACATTTGCAACTCACCTGGACTCTCTCAAAACCAAAGTCGACAGTAGCAGGACCAAAGCCGTGATCACTGAAGTACTGTTTTCTGCAGTTGTTCATATTATCTGCAGAAGTGTTGTTGAAATAAATCTTCTCATATACAACTGAGATGCTCCTGAAGAAGCTATATCTGAATCCTTCTGGGAAGTTCAGCACTGAGGTGTCATCAGCACAAACTGATTCGGACAGTGACTGCTGTTCACTTTGCCATTAGGCTAGTGCAATTTTATCTTATTTTCCTGTTCCCCCGTTTACTTTTCTGTCAAATGTTACAATAGCTCCATTAACATTAAATTTCTGAATTTTCAAGAGCAGAACTACAAAGCCAGATGCTTTTCTGAATCAATTTCTCAGAACATTTTTGAAGTCTGCTAATGTCATCTCTAGTTTTGTTCTAAAACCACATAAAAATTTCTTGAAATTTGAACATTTTTCATTGGCTTCTAATAATTGTATTTGTAATGTACATTCTATTCACGGAAAAGACAAGGAAACAAACCTCCTCAAATTTTTATCTTTGATTTCTGTCTTCTCTGCTTCATAATTTTTCAGATATCTTTTGATTCTTCAGAAGTAAGGAAATCAGCAGATTATTTCTATTTGTGTAGACAGGAAAAAGAAATAGGTGGAAAACACAACTAGCAATAAGGCACGGAAGGCATTTACATGAGCCAGAAATGTTCCCTTACAGCAAAGAAGGCTAATGAAGGCTTCCTGGTCTGCATGAAGAGGGGTGTTGCCAGCAGGTCAAGGGAGGTGGTCTTTCCCCCCTACCCAGCACTGGCGAGTCCACACCTGGAGTATTGTGTCTACTCCCCACAGCAAGAGAGACATAGACATACTAGAAAGAGTCCAACAAAGGGCCACAAAAATAATTAAGGAACTAAGGCCATCTGTCCCAAGAAGAAAGGCTGAGAGATCTGGGACTGCTCAGCCTAGAGGGCTCAAGGGGGAATCTTATCAATGTATATAAATACCTGAAGGGAGGGTGCAAAGAGGGTGGAGCCAGGCTCTTCTCAGCCATCCCAGTGACAGGACAAGAGGCAATGGGCACAAACTTAAACACATGGGGCTCTGTCTAAACATAGGGAAACACTTTTTTCATTGTGAGGCTGTCCGGGCACTGACACATGTTGCCCAGAGAGATTGTGGAATCTCCCTCCTTGAAGATATTCAAAAGCGGTCTGGATGTGGTCCTGGGCATGGGGGTCTAGGTGGCCCTGCTTGAGAAGGGGGGTTGGTTCAGATGACCTCCAGAGGTGCCTTTCAACATCAAGCATTCTGTGATTCTGTAAGTGGGCTCTTTGCTATTTTATAGATAATGCTCAATCATTTACAGGTGTACAATTTTTCAATGACATCTTGTATCTTCTTGGAATATTTTTCTAAAAAAAGTGAAAAGCTAAAATGCTACATCACTATCTGCAGATGGGTTGTTCAGAAGCATGGTTTCTGTGCAAAGCTTTTTTATACATCAGAAAAACACAAATCTATAAACTGCTGTAAGGCCTCCAAACTTCAGAATTCCATCAACATTAGAAGGAGATGATGACTTGATAGTAGAGTGCTTAACTTACTACTAATATCAACCAAACACATGAGAAAGATCACTCTAATAGGTGTATTTATAAGAGGAAAAAGAAAATGTGATTGTGGAAGGAACTAAATGGAGTCCCTTCACAAAATACAATGAACTGCAAAATTCACTTTTTGACATTTTCAGACCAAGAAAATTTACCATCATAGGCTTTTGCAGGACAGGAGGAGGAAGTTGCATATACTAGTATTAGTTTGATGACATCCACAAATTTGAATTGCTGTTATTCTACCAAACTTTTTAAACTTTAAAATATTTTTATTATAGAATTCTGTATCATTGCCACTAAAAGTTTTTCTTCATACTTCTTGAATTAATACTTTTCCTCTTTTCCTAATACTCTCTGCCAGCATCCTCTTACAACCTATCCTCAAACTAGCATTGGGTTCTGAAGAAGCGCTTGCTGACATTTTGACAGCACTGTAATAACGAGTCCGCATCCAATACTGTGATTATGTATGCTCACTTCTGCCAGCATTCATATAGCCCTCTGTCAAGGTTTAGGCTGGGCTGGCCACTAAATGAAAGAAAGATGTTTTCTATTAACCCTTCTCCCCCCCTAGAATGGAAGGGAGAGAGAATAAAGAAGAGAGATTCATGCATTGAAAAAAAAAAAAACAAAACCACAAAACACAAACCTAAACCAGCTTTATCAAAATATTAACAATAAAAAGAAAAAAATAACATTATTAATGAGAAAATAATGAAATATATACAAATACATACAAAACCAATATCGGGCTCCCAGGATGACAGTCATGTCACCAGCCAGCTCAGTGGCAGAAAGGAACTGGATTCAGGAACACATAGATCAGGATCAAAGGCAGACGAACAGACAGAGCCCTCCTCAGACACCAGCCATTGAAGAAAGAGGCTTTGATCCCTCAGCTTTTATACTGAGCATAATGCAGGGGGGGTGGAATAACCTGTCGGTCAGTTTTGGGTCACCTGTCCTGTCCACTCCTCCCCACAGGTGCAACCCCTTCACACTTTTCCACTTCTGCCCCTCCAACTTGGTAAATAACAAAGTTAGCTGACCTTAGTCATCATAGCAATAAGTACAAGCAGGAGCCTCTCTGTGTACCATTCCTTGGCATTAACTATAAACATCGACATTATCCCTGATTGAAGCAGACACTGTCTGAAAAACATGCAGTTAATTTCAGAGAGTGCAGTCTGTTGCAAGAGAGTTAACCGAAAAGTAAAACTACTGAAAAGAAAATTGGTTTTGTTCTATCTCAAACCAGGATACCCTCAATGAAGTCTCCATGGAACAAAAAGGGAAGGAACCAACATTCCTATAATTCCTTCTTATAGTCCAGGATTATAATAAAATTATCATTAACGTGATGTCTCTCATCTTTTCTGCCTGTTCCACCTATTTAGCTGAGTATCACTAGCTTTACACCTCCCTAACAAATGTAGCGGAAATTATTGTTTCAATATATTGCATGGTTTTTTTTGTTTCTTTTAGTTCCCCTTTTGCTCAGGAAATTATCCTTATATAGGTTTCATCTAAGACAGTTTGTATGACAAGCTACGCTTTCCTTCAACTTTCAGAGTACCAGATAACCCATAAAGTAAGCTTCAGCTACACAAGTTTCAAAAGGTTTTCACTATTGGTCATTCACCTTGAGATGTTATACATTATGGAAACAAAAATGTGAACGCTCATCTTTAACTACAGTATAATTCGTGTTATCTAGCAGAAAAATGTAATAAAACTGCATGACAAACAGCATAAGAATGTAATTGTTCTGTTATTCTAGGTCCTGTTTATCAACATGTTTTTTTCAGCCCTAACATATTGCTACCCTAGAATCAGGGGCACTGTGCAATCAAATGTATATAAGTATGTACATATACATATACGAACACACAAACACACATACTCCAACAGACGTGCTTTGTAGAACAGTCTTAGTAATGTGCTAAAATAGAAAGTAATTACCGAGTCCTGAGAAAAATCTGAAGTCAGAAAACTAGCAGACTGTTCCATGGAGAAAGCATTTCAGAGAAACTCTCCTGACCTTCAGGCTTAGGCCTTTGCTCAGATACAAGCTTTTAGTTCATCTCCTTTAAGAATGGTTCACAGAGGTTTGTGTCTCAGTCGCTGCACATTTCCAAAAGAAGTTTATTCCTCTCTGATGTCCTGCTTTGAGTCCAAGCCTGGTTGTGCCAACTTACTTATTTTTAACCTTGTCAGATATTTAATTTTCACCATTACCTTTTGTTGAACAAACTATTGCTTNGGGGGGGGGGAGGGAAGGAAGGGAGAAGGAATCTAAAATTATATCTGCTCCACAAAGCCAAAAGACATTATACCCTCATTTAAACGAGACTGTGATAGCATGCCTGCGAATAGTACATGACTTGTCTTCCCTAATCAGCTTTCCTCAGTTTGACACTAATGTATACTAACAAGGACAGACAGAAGTTGTGTAAAAATACAGAGAGATTTGGCAAAGGGCTGCAGTTGTCAATAAAATCTTATAAATGACTCAAGGTTACTGTGTCAACACACTTCAGCTAGTATAGAACTGCAAATTGACATGGAGAAGACACTTTTTCAGAGCCCCTTCCTTACCTGCTGTTAAAGACAGATTCCAGAGAGCTTTCAAACTGGGTGTTTTGAAAGCTAAACACCAAAGTATCACATTTCCATGACCTATATAATTTCTACCTGTGGACAGAGTAAATTGAAGGATTCAGAGAAATCATGTTTCATTCAAAGCTAACATGATTATCTGTTGTGCCACATAGGCATGACCTCAAAATGTGTATCATCTACTCGACCACTATTAAAAATAATCTAATGAAACAGATTAAAACCATAGAAAAGGGATACTGAATGCCAGGGGAAAAATAACAATGTTCACACATTTTAGTCTAAAGACATGAGAAAGATACTAGTAAACATTAAAAATTTCAGTAGTATATTTCTTTTAATTACACAATAACAACAGAGGCACCAGCTGGAATTTGGCTACAGTTGTTCACATGACATACCTGGAATAAGTTGCCGAGGAGAGCAGCTCCCATCCCAGCAAGAACAGCAGCAGTGCGCTCTGGTGTGGTGCTGGGGTGGGGGGGGGAGTGATCCCAAACCAGGGAACCTCAAGGGGAGCCAAGAGAGCCACCAGGAGCCCGCAGCTCATGGGACAGCAGCTGGCGAGACCTGGTCGGGGCCAGGACCAACTTTGGCCAAGCCACCTCCACGTGTATAAAAGAAGCCCTTAGGGAGCACTAGCGACCAGGGCGTGGCGTGGCACTTTGCAACTACCAACAAGAGGAATACTGGTTTTTCCCAGACATCAGACTAAACTGATGCCTGAGGCAGCTTCCCAGACAAAGGTCCGAGGGGAACATGCTGCCACCCAGGTGCCAGGCTGCAGGGTATGCCCTGCTCTTCTACTATTATCAGACGGCAGCAGTGAGCACACCTGTGGGAGGTGTGCCCAGGTAGAGGAACTCCTCTGCTTAGTGACAGAGCTTCGGGAAGAGTGAGTAGGTTGAGGAGTATAAGGGAGTCCGAGAGAGAGATAGACTACTGGAATTGCACCCTGCCTTCTATAGGACAGGCCCAACAGGCAGACAGGACACGTGACAGGGAGGATTCCCTATCCTCTCTCCTCCTGGCTGAACACAGTGGCTTAAGGAACAGGAGGCAATGGCAGCAAGTTCCTGACTAACACAGCAGGTGCTTCTCCTCTGTGACTACTCTACCTTCCTAGGTGCCCTTGCATAGTAGGTATGAGGCTATTGATAAATTCTCCTGTGTCTACTGGCAGCTTGGAACACTGGAAAAAACCTGCAAATACCTGTGAGTAAAAGGCGAGGTTTGAATTGTCCAGGTTAAGTGTTTGTGAATAAACCTGGGTTATCACTATTCCATTGAAGAACAATATCATCCACGTTTGGAGGAAAGAAGTACTGTGTCTCTGTTACATATATGTGAAAAACTGTAACTGGATTCAGGAACTTAGGTTACAGGAGAAATGTTACATGTTAATTCCTCCTGAGATGTTTGGCATAGTTAGCAGCAGCTGTTTCATCAAAACAAGCATTTTGGAAATTAAGAAAAAAAGAAAAACAACAAAAACATATAACAAGTATTTGTAGCAATTCAGCAACCTAATAAGAAACCCAGTAGTTAAAACAAAGCTCATTTTGAAATAAAAAAAATCACTTATAAAGAGATATTTAAAATAATGTCCTGTGTTGTATTTTTCTCCCTGAAAAGCTGTTATTTTTAATTATAGAAAGAAAAAACAATAACAGCAACCTGTTCCTATTTTGAAAGGGAAAAAAATAATTCATTCAAATTCATTTTTCCTGCTTATTATTTTAGATGATGTTTTGCAAAATGTCTACTGGTTTTCAAAAAAATAACACTATTTTGGTATATTATAAGCAGCTCTGAACATATGTTCTTTTTCTATTATCCAGCCTAGTAATCAAATACCTGTAAGGTGTTAGCAAACACTCAATTCCAGAGCAAGGTATATTAGCACAAACTATTAATCTGATATATTTGAATAATAAATAGATGTTCTTTTGTATTGTAACCCTGATCAATTCAAAAGACAAAAGAGAAAACATTAATCAAATAAATTATTCATTAGAAAGTAGTCACCAAGTTCTAAGAGTAGAGGGCCTATATATATGTTTATGGCCAGTTTACAAGTGCATTGAAACTTTGAAACTATCTCTGGAAACTATTTAAATTTATAAGATGAGTTTATGTATTTTACAAATTGATGGGGAACTTTAAGCCACATAGCTGGAGACATTTGGCTTAGGGTTACTTACATATGTGTATATTTCCCTTATACCATACTCTTCACTCTAGTATTTTTCTTTCTGGAAGTTACCATTGGCTAAATTATCCTGTTAAAAAAATGGAGGGCAGAGCAAGATGCATGAAAGCTCCTTTCTGCATTATTTTCTTTCAATGAGATTTGAATACATTATTTGGAAAATGGGATAGAAGATCTAGACTGTGAATAGCATTTGCAGTGAATTTCAGACTGTATATTAAGTATTCTAGAATGATCTTAAACCAAATCTGGATATGAAAACTTCACCATTAAACTGCTTTGCAAATACACATTTTCATATATTCTTCTTCATACTGCAGATTAAAATTTATAAAATTCCATTAGTAGCCAGGAAACTGAGACTATGCCAAATTGTTGCTCTGTAGTGTGACTACCGATCAGGACTTTTAAGTGAGGGCAAATAAAAAAACTATATAATTGTATATATGTAGACATATACACATATACATGTACATCCATACACACACACGCATGTGTATGTATATACACATAAACACACAATTTCTCAAGTCTTTCTTCCTGGTTAACTATGTCCTGGTTTCAGCTGGGATAGAGTTAACTTTCTTACTAGCAGCTGGTATAGTGCTGTGTTTTGGATTTAGGACGAGAATAATGTTAATAACACACTAATATTTTAGCTGTTGCTGAGTCATCAAGGACTTTTCAGCTTCTCATACTGGCCTTCCAACAAGAAGGTGAGGGGCACCCAAGAAGCTGGGAGGGGGCACGGCTGGAATAGCTGACCCCAGCTGACCAAAGGGATATTCCGCACCATATGACCTCATGCTCAGTATATAAAGCTGGGGGAAGAAGGAAGCAGGGGACATTCAGAATGACAGCATTTGTCTTCCCAAGTAATCATTATGTTTGATGGAGCCCTGCTTTCCTGGATGTGTCTGAACACCTGCCTGCCAATCGGAAGTAGTGAATGAATTCCTTGCTTTGCTTTCCTTGTGCATGTGGCTTTTGTTTTACCTATTAAACCATCTTTACGTCAACTCACGGGTTTTCTCACTTTTACCCTTCTGATTCTCTCCCCATCCCACTGGGGGAGAGCCAGTGAGTGGCTGAGTGGTACTACAAACATCGTCCCTTCCTCCCCAGTTTTTACTGCTGTGTATGACATCATATAGTATGGAACATCCCTTTGGTCAGTTGAAATCAGCTGTCCCAGTTGCCTCCCCTCCCAGCTTCTTATGCACCCTCCAGCCTATTTGCTGGTGAGTCAGGATGAGAAGCAGAAAGGGCCTTGGCTGTGTAAGCATTGCTCAGCCATAATGAAAACATCCCTGTGTTACCAACATTGTTTTCAGCACAAATCCTAAACATAGCCCCATGCTAGCTACTATAGAGAAAATTAACTCTACTCCAGAAAAACCAGCACAAGAGGGTCCAGCCCAACTAGGGTTACTATGCAAAACCTTAAAAAAAATACAGTTTAGGTTTCTATTTCAGATTATATTAGTAATAATATCATGTATTTCATACGTGGGTGACAATAAAGTCCTACGATCTTAGTAGGATCATTAATTATGGAACAGCACAATAATAAAGATAATTTAAAATTGTTTTTGTACATTAACAGATACAAAAAAAAAGATTAGTGATATTTTCTTAAACATAAATAGAAGTACACAAGCAAAACAAAACACTGCCTGAGAAAAAATGAGGACTAATTATCACTCATGATATTAGCACTACTTGATTGGACATAAAAAGAACTGGTATGATTTGATGAAGTATCAGCTTCCATCTCCCTAAACTCTCAATTAAAATATCGGTAACTTTCTAACCAGCTCAGCTCAGCATTTACTGTCACACCATAATATGCGTGAGTTTTACAGTGCTGAAGCTTTCGTTCAGCAGTCGACCTCATTTCAGCAAAGAATATACATCTAAATATAATAAATATAGATTATTATCTTGAATTATCAGTCAACGTTTGATTTTCATGGAGATTCAGAGACAAATATTAACCACTGCACGTTAATGTATGCCTCTGAAAATCTCAGGGTCATACTGCTGATTCAATCGCCTTTCAAAATATCTTTATATTCAGGTTCACTGCCTCATTCTGAAAGCGTCCTAAGTCAGCAGCAGTGTGTGGGTGTGCCTGTTACAAAAATATTTCAGTAAGTGGGAGAGAAGGGTCAGTCAATTCAATTTAAAACCAGCAGTAATAGTGGTTATACCTTCCTCATTAACTAAGAGAGAAGCATTCCTCTTCACATCTAAGCCAAATAAATATAATTTTGTCATTAGCTGTGAAATTCCATAGGCTTTGTGTTCATTTGGTCATAGACCAGATACCAGGGGTGGCTAGGCTGAGCTTGGCTGAGCTGGGTTTACCAGGTGTCCCGTGGCCAAGTGCCCGTTGTCCAGCCTGTCTGAGCTCCTGCTCTGTGCGTGCCACCAGGGAAGGGGCTGACAGCCCCAGGCAGTCCCTGCCAGACAAATGAACTATAGTGCCATAGCTCAAATTAACTGCATGTCCCAATGTGTTAGGTTCTGCTCATAGACATAGAAGAGCTGGAAGTATGAAGTTGCAATCTTCTTCGGTACCATACGCAAGGGACAAGATAAGACATTAACAAAACAAACAACTGTGTTGTATTTAGTGAACTGAGAAAAAAAAAAAGATTAAATAAATTGCCTTACAGCAAAACAAAACAAAACAAAACAAATAAAGGTATGCAATAAAATAGAACTAAGTTTTCTAAGTCCTCATCCAGAGCTATGCCTGTGCTGTCACCTCCAGTCTCACAGCAGTGAGGACTTATAAAATGATTCAGAATCCTTGTGCTTTAATATGGTAGATTCAACATATGACTTACTGAGAAACTAGTTTGATGCTTTCTCTCTTGTATTTTTTGATTCTTAATAAATATAAGATATTATTTACTGGTGTTTTCAAATATAAGGCCAGTTTAAGATGTTTGTGCTTCATCACCATCATAATTTCATGCATGACATCTTGTCAGCTCTGAAAAAAATCAAATTATGTTCTCCCCAATAGGGAAAGAGAAGAGACAAAGTTACGTATGAAATTTAGTGATAGAGGAATGGAAGGCCTCTATTCAGACTTGCAAAGGCCTGACCCTTTTGAGGCAGTAAGCTCGATCTAGATTGACTTGGGTAGGACTGTATTAGCACACACCAACAACTTGATCATCTGATTAGGGCACAAAACAGACATCTCTGCCCTGCACATTTTGGTGTCCTTTCAAGGGCTGAAGTCACTAACAAGGATGGAGGAAAGCCTTGCCTTGAGACAGACTGAGAACAAACACCTGGGACACAGAGTTCACAGTGCTGTGCTGAAGAAATGGGTGAGAAGAGAGGGAATTCCTGTTGATTACCTTGTAGCCAATGGGTTCAGATAGAGCTAGAGGTAGTCAGTCATGTTCCCAATTAAACCCAAGGCTCATTGAGAGTGGCTGGTGCATCCCCACTCTGTATCTAGGGTCCTCTTACCCATACAAAGAAGGATGGATCTAATGACTGTGTCATCTCATCATCCTCTCTTCATATGAACATATGAAATTACACACCAAATGAACAGATCCTGACATTGGCTAATGTTGGATCATAGAAGAAGAGGTTATTTTCTGACTGGAAAAAGAAGAAGAAAAAAACCCTAAAAATTTCTTCTTATGGAACAATTCGCTTTCCAGTAGCCCACTATCCAGCTTTTTACAGAATCACAGAATAATAGGGGTTGGAAGGGACCTCTGGAGATCATCTAGTCCAACCCCCCTGCCAAAGCAGGTTCACCCAGAGCAGGTTGCACAGGAATGTGTCCAGGGGGGTTTTGAATGTCTCCAGAGATGGAGACTCCACCACCTGTCTGGGCAGCCTGTTCTGGTGCTCTGCCACCCTCAAAGTAAAGAAGTTCCTCCTCATATTGAGATGGAACTTCCTGTGTTCAAGTTTGTGCCTGTTACCTCTTGTCCTGTCACTGGGCACCACTGAAAAAAGACTGCCCCCATCCTCCTGACACCCATCCTTTAAGTATTTATAAGCATTGATAAGATCCCCCCTCAGTTGTCTTTCTTCCAGACTGAAAAGACCCAATTCCCTCAGCCTTTCTTCATAAGAGAGGTGTTCCAATCCCCTAATCATCTTTGTAGCCCTTTGCTGTACCCTCTTCAGCAGTTCTGTGTCCTTCTTGAGCTGGGGAGCCCAGCACTGGACACAGTACTCCAGGTGTGGCCTCACCAAGGCAGAGTAGAGGGGGAGGATGACCTCCCTCAACCTGCTGGCCACACTCTTCTTGATGCACCCCGGGATGCCATTGGCCTTCTTGGCCACAAGGGCACATTGCTGGCTCATGGTCATCCTGTTGCCCACCAGGACTCCCAGGTGGAGACTTCCTTCTGCCTTCCTGCTCCATTTTTTTCCTGCTCCATTTTTTACATAACACAGTATGCATGTAACAGCAATTTTTTTGTAACTCTAGCTAACGTTTTGTATACACTGCATTTCTATTTAAGTCATTGGGAATGTCATTAGGATGATAACTGAGGCGGCAGTGAAAACTTTTCTTCCTCTATTCAGCCCCCTGTTCTGCTGCACAAGTGGAGGATGTTAATTATCTTTAACAAAAGGTAAAAAGCCTTCTAGTGAACATTAAAAAAACTAAATGGATTTATATCAGCATACTTTCTATATGTTAATTCTTGCATGCTAGTAAACTTATTTTAGCTTAACAAATATAGCACATAGTTCAAAATATATGTACATAAAAATCTTAGGCAAAAGCTGCACTGTGAGGCAGACGTATTTATAAGCCATCAATGAATATAAAGTACCAACTGTGAGGCATACAGTACTTCATCTGCACGCAGCTTTTTTCCTATCAATGTGAGAGGAACCTCAGAGAAACTGCAGTATAACGAAGGGGTTATACTTGTATAAAGACAGATCTACTGAGGTTAAGCTCAAGATAATAGACAAAACATGTATGGTGAATAAGTATTAATAGTGAACAGTGTCCGTTATCCCTTCTGTGACAGTGGAGTAAGGCACAAGAGAAAGGAAACCTACTTCCAGACTCCTTAAATGTGGATTGAATTTGGTTCCATTAGAAAAGCAAAGCTTTGATAAAATTACTAGTGGTTGTTGAATGGACTGGAGCAATTTACTTCCCTTCACTGTCTGTGGATTCCACAGCATAGTATTCCTAATTTTGGTGTTAATTGTAGGTGGTAAAATCTATGATGGCTATTTAACAATGCTAGGGACTGATTTAACTCAATTCACTTATGTCATGTTGGGACTTATATCAGCCTGTCTGGGATTTTGCATATTCCTATTTTTGTTCTCATGCAACCCTGGAAACCTTAGCACAGATGGTTCATCCTTATAATACTGTAATTGAATGTGTATTATCTGAGATGTTTTGGCAGTTCTGGATGGTCTAAGGAGGTTGGCTGGCAAAAGGAGTCAAGCTGGTACAATATTGTGATGAAAAGGAAGCAATTAGGATGTTTATTTCTGAAATATTTTGTAGCGAGTGATGAATCTATCTTAATCCATGTGCAAGTACAGATTTTTCTCGTTGAAAAAATTAGACTTAAGGAAAAAAAAACGCAAACAAACAATAAATATCTATCTGTCTGCATCTAAAAAGCTGAAAACCTTTGCTTTGGGAAAATGCTGTCTCTTCATACTATGACAGAGTAGCACGTAGTGGAACATAAAAATACAAAAGAGAAGCTGCGCTAGAGGCTATGTGTAAGTAGTCTGCATGCATCCCAACTCAGATGTAATAAAAACTGAAATTATAATACTATTATATTTTAAGCTTAACCAAAATAACTTATGAAATCCAGATATATGGTATATCTTCATTTACAAGCTGAAATTTCTTTTAAAGGCAATTATCATTCCTTGCAGTTTTAAATGCAGAATGATATGATGGCAGCTTTTGTACTAGTGCAGTAGCACAAAGGTAGTAAGGAGAAGAGACTGTAACTGTCATTGCAAGTTCATTGCAAGTTTCTGCTATATTCTAATATATTCCTGATTGGCACATAGTAGCACCCACCTGTGAGACCAACAATCTCTCGTCAACGGACTCCTAGTAAGAGGCAAATAAATAGTGATCAATTTGGCTATAAAAAAGACATAGGACAGAAATTAATTTTAATGTGAGTTGAAACTAATTTTTAGAGAGTATTTTGTAATACGAAATACACTGGACTTCTTATAAACAACCTTGGCTACAAGGAAACAGCAACTTCCATTACTATCTTCACAATATTACCCCCTGAAATGTGGTCAGATTATTGGGAGATATTCACAGTCCATTTTGCTTCTAGAAAATCACAGCCTTATTTGAATTCACTTGAAGTGATATGAACGAAAATTAACAAAAAGAAGTGTATGAATAATCAAAGGTCCACACATTAGCCATTTTTTAAATAGACACCTGTTATTTTATTGTAGTAAAAAGATTTTTAAGACACACATATTACATGGTCATTCTAGCAAGAACCAAGTAAACAGAAATCAGTTTAAAAATAAATCAACACTATTCAAATAGATAAGTGCGTTCCAATAGAAATGGTAAGTCAAATTAAATAATTTAACCCCTTTATTATGGCTTCCTGCAATCACAGTAGTAGCCCACGGTGTACTAGAGGCCTAATCCATATTATTAGAGAAACTCAAAATGCACTCAAATAGCTTGCATGGTCACTGCTGACTAACTGCAATACACCACAGTTTTGCCCAGCGAAAATTAATTGCCTATAGATGGGAGTATGAGACTCTTCACCTACCTTATCACAGTGAGGCGCTGTGTCTGTACCCTTAAACAATCTGTATATATACTTATTGTAGTCTTAAACTGCTTCCATGAAAATTAAAACTGAGTAAACATTTACAAAGCCTGTCAGCCCACCATCACATCCTCTCCCACTCCACCCGAGGGCACATCTGGCTCAGGCAGCAATTTCTCAGAAAAAAAACAAGTACCATCCAAATCTTCCAATGATGCTTCTATAATCTGCCTACTTGCTCAGCTAAATTACTGAAGTAAAATACATAAATTCAAACACAACCTGCCTGCCTGACATTTTTGAAAGTTGAAGACATGGAGCTGTTAAGACCACAAGTAAGGTAAGAACTGGAATTCATGCAACAGGGTCACGAATTAATAGGTCCATGGATGGTCCAAGGCCCCAAGAAAGGGTCCGTGCACAGAAAGAGGAAGAAAGAAGCAGCAGTATGCTTCTCATGTTTGCCCTTTTTTACGAGTCAATTTTCACAGAGAAAAAACTTACATAGTGGTATAAATACCCAATTACAAAAATTGGGCTTAATCCATCTCTAAGGCTACCTTAAAAAATGTTCATAAAAAGGCAAGATGCAGGGAATATAATTTATCTAAACTCTGCAAAAATTCCACCTGAGGCAGGGCTTTGCAGCACACCTAGGTTCTACATGGTTGTCGGTAAAATTAGAGAAATAGAGCCTGAGAGGATGGAAACAAATTCCTTGCAGGAAAAAAAAAAATATGTTTCAGTGATAGTTCCATGTTTAGTAATATAGGAATAGGCCCACCTTGTGCAGGTCAGAATCCCGAAGGAATATTTGGAAAAAAATGAAAACAAAACAAATAAAACCTGAAACAAACAAACAAAAAACACCAAAACTAAAGAACTGCATAAAGAACAGCATGGTTTAGTACAAATTGTTAATTATACCTTTCAGTGGCTTCAGAGTTAATCAAGGCTGAAGAATGGAAAAGGTGAGAACACAGGGTTTACCTCCTCTGCTTCTTTTCTGAATTTTTTTTTTAACAAATCATACTGAAGGCCTGTCAGTTTTCACCAGCATACCAAGGTAAGGCAGGACCAGGACTTTACTGGGAATTTGAGACAGCTACCATCACTGTGCACACTCAGGAAGATCAAAACAGCTAAGTGGGAAATATAGTGGCTGTCTGAAAGCCTCCTGTTCTCACTCAAGATTTGGAAGAGAGTGACAAGGCATATTCAGAAAGTTATGAAGAATTAAGATAAACCTCCCCTAATCACAGATGACACCAAGATGAGTGGTACGGTTGACATGCCTGAGGAATGAGATGCCATCCAGAGGGACCTGGACAAGTTCAAGAAGTGAGCCCGTGTGAACCTCATGAGGTTCAACAAGGCCAAGTGCAAGGTTCTGCACCTGGGTCAGGGCAACCTGCAGTACCAGTATGGTCTGGGAGATGAAGGGATTGAGAGCAGCCCTGCCGAGAAGGACATGAGGGTGCTAGTGGATGAAAAGCTGGACATGAGCCAACAATGTCCACTCGCGGCCCAGAAGGCCAACTGTATCCTGGGCTGTATCAAAAGAAGTGTGGCCAGCAGGTCGAGGGAGGTGATTTTGCCCCTCTAGTCCGTGCTGATGAGACCCCACCTGGAGTACTGCATCCAGCTCTGGAGCCCTCAGCACAGGAAAAACATGGACAACTTGAAGCAGGTCCAGAGGAGGGTCACAAAAATGATCAGACTGATGGAACGCCTGTCCTGTGAGGAAAGGCTGAGAGAATTTGGGTTATTCAGCCTGGAGAAGGGAAGGCTCCAGGGATACCTTATTGCCGCCTTTCAATACTTAAAGGGGGCTTGTGAGAAAGATGGGGACAAACTTTTTAGCAGGGCCTTGCGATAGGAGAAGGCGTAATGGCTTTAAACTAAAAGAGGGAAGATTTAATCTACATATAAGGAAGCGATTCTTTACTGTAAGGGTGGTGAAACACCGAAACAGGTTGCCCAGAAAGGTGGTAGATGCCCCATCCCTGGAAACATTCAAGGTTAGGCTGGATGGGGCTCTGAGCAACCTGACCTAGTTGAAGATGTCCCTGCTTATGCAAGGGGGTTGGACTAGATGACCTTTAAAGGTCCCTTCCAACCCAAACTATTCTATGATTCTAATCACTAACTGTGGTTATCAGTGAAAAGTATCAGATAAGTAAGTCTACACACCCTCCAAAAATAATCATTTACAGAGATATCTCCCCAACCCTCCAACACAGTAGAACAAGTTAAGGTTTCCTATGGTGTCCATCTAACATTTTATTTTTCTCCAGGCCAGCATGATAGAACTCTCTCTCTCTCTCTCTCTATCACTTGTTTTTCATTGTTTAAAAAACCCCTGTTTTCTGCCAGCAATTTTTTTTTTGTTTCACTTAAACGTCTCCTACTCTCTTTTATTTTTACTTCTCTCCCTAACCTTCTAATACATTTTTTACCTAACTCTATACTATTTTACTAAAGTCTTCCTGCTAATTGCCTCACTTTCCACTCTTCTTCAGAATAAAATGCAATAAAAAATTATTAAACCCATATTTTTTGCCCCCAGTACAGATTTCCTATTGATTTATTCTGTAAGTTTTCCCTCCCCCCCTCATCTGCTTTGGCTTTCTTGACTTTTGACTTTTTGTGACTGTAATTCTGTTTCCACACCACCTCAGCCTGCTCCGAGCTTTTAGATACTGCAGCAATACAAGCAGCAGTATCTAAACAACAAAACCTGTTGTTTAACAAGAAAGACGCTTGCCTGTTATAGTCCCTTTACCAATAACTCATTTTCTTAGAAACAAAAGAGAAAGCTATAACACCTAAATGTACTTACCTCCAGGAAAGAGAGAAGTTGCAAGCACCAGCCCTTTGCAAAATGGCCATGCCTCACCTGCATTTGTTTAACCCCTTTGAAGTCATAGTGCTGCCCTCAAAAAGGCCTGCTAAGAAAAAAAAAAGTCCTAGAAAAGGTTAATCCTGCAGTTACTGATGGTTAAGGATGTTCTCAAGAAAGATGTTTTGTGAAATACTGCTACTAAGTTAGTGTTTCCTTTGTTGTCTGTTACATTACACAAGTATTTCTAGGGAAATCAGGGTGGTCTGATATAAGGAAGAAATTGTCTCTATTTTCTGAACAATAAGCTAATTCACGCTTGCCCTTTCACATAGAAGTAAATGGCTGCGTTTTAGAGCAATATGTCTCACAGACAGTGTAATCTGTCAAGACAGCATGGGTTCTTGAAGCTAAGCATAGGCATTCAGTTTTTCATAATCTGATAAAGAATTCAGAATTCTTTAGGGTAGAGTTAACAATATCACAACTATTGATAATATGTCTGCTTTGTCTAGCTTGCCAGAAGAACGTCATATGGTGAATAAATCTTCTACCCAGGATTTGGCTATTGCCTTCATGCTCAAATAGTGGCAACTACTCAAGTAACAATAGTGGTAACAACCAGATCAGTAATATTTGTATTGCAAGAACTGAATGTTCTAATACATCAAAACGCAAGCATACTAACACTGCATGAAGCGGCAGCAAAAAGATATCTCTGTCACAAAACCAAACAAAAGCCATTTTTAATCTAAGGTTTAAATCTTGCAAACAGTTCATGCTTGTTCTTATATTTATTGCGAGTGGTCTCACTGAAATCAGTAAGATAAATGGGTCCATAAATCTTTAGCACAAAATGGACAAGGAGAGGAAAAAAAACATTACTCTCTCCTGGCAATTGATTTGCTCAATCCAAGCAACCCAGCACCCAAAATCGAAATTGGATCCTCTGACCCCTAATCCAGTACTTCAGCCTTTCTCTCTTGTCAGTCTTCTGCTTTCCCACTTAAGACAAATTACAAAATACAAGGAGCTTATCTCCCAAGGATCTCAGACAAAATACAACAAAATCAATCTGCAAAGAGTACGATTAGTCAACTTGTAGCACTACGTTTTTCTCAGCTGAGAAACATGTTTAAACTGAATTGCCTGAGTGATCAACATCTTACTGCTTTAATATGTTGGCAATGGGCACTTATCCAATTCCCATCTCCAAAACCTTTTTTTTTTTTTTTTTTTTTTTAAACCTTTAACCCAGGGCTGAGAATATATAAACTTCTTTTTTGTATGTGAATTTTCACTCTGACTGTCGGGACCCTGGCAGCCCTGACTATCCCTGTCCACTCCCTGAAGCTCCCCGCCTCTGTCCACAGCCCAGGACCCCATGTCAGCCCCTGCCCCACCAGCACCTTAGGTGGGCCTGTTCCCATCTCAGCTGCACCCACAGACCAGGTTGAACCTGACTTCCCAGCTTGACTTTGGCCCTGCGTCACCATCATGGGCTCACTAGGGCTGGGACTGCCCCAGCTGCCCCCCTGGCTGCCCTGCTTCCGGGCTGGGGTTGGTGGGATGGTCCCTGGCTGCTAAGCCCTGTCAGACCCGACATGGGTCCCCCAGCTCCCCGGCCCCAGGGAGGTGCCAATGGTCATGGCACCTTGGTACTGGCTATGTTTCAATAGCATCAGAGAAACTAAATATTAGCTTTTAGTTGCTTTGGTTTTTTTTTTTTTGTGTGTGTTTATTTTTTTTGTTTTTCCTTAGTGGAGTTATCAGTAAATTCATCAGTAATCAACAGAGTGTCTTCAATTACTCTTATGCTCCTTCATTACTGCTTGCCTCTCACACCCTTATCCAGCAGATAGAGAGTGGTATCTTCAGAAATCCTGGACTGATGATGGAATCAAACTCAGAAAAAATAATCAAACACTTTTCTTGGTCACATGTGCAGCATGTTCCGGTCCCCATCCTTCAACATACGAACAACATGGATCTTTCAGATGGCCATAGGATGTTTCAGCTTAAGGAGTTTGTGTTGCCTTGGTGAAGAATATAAATGACATTGTACATGGCAGTGATACCATAGCTGTCTATTATATCACCAGACTATGCAAGTGCTGTTTATTTGTTTTCCTTCACTCACAGAAGCAAAAATTATATTCTACAGACTAAATGTCTTTAATTTTTCAAAAGATACTACATTCTACTGAATATATACTTTATACACAGAAGGATAGAACAAAATGCTGCAGCCAGGCATGTCATGAATACCAAGAAGGGCAGAATCATTACTCCAGTGCAACAATTAACACTTGCATCCCATTAGGGAATGGCCTCATTACAAAACTTGTCTATAATGAAAAGCTTTGCATAGGAAGCCTCTAATATACATCACCACTTTCATTCTGCCCTACTTACCACGCAGTAGTTTGAATTTCATTGCAAGTGCCCCTTCAATTAACTCGCAGTACGCTATGTGCAAGGAATCGTTACATTCTCCAAATTCTTTTATTTTTAAAGATATCCTTGCAAATCTATTTGAAAGTAATTCTTTAAAAAATCATGTTGTTTTTTTTTTTTTTTTTTCTTTGGAAAGTGTCATAGCACTACGCAGCACCTTGCTATTTTTTGTGGTTATAGATGATTAAGTCTTTCAGATAAAAGTAAATGATTACTTTTTTCCCTGCTCTGTGATAAAAATAAGCACCAAAGTAAAATTTGTTCATCATGTCACGGACAAAGGCAATGAAACTCCTTTTTTAATTTGAAAATAGCAAGATAAAATTTGTCCTTTACCAGTTTAGTCCTAAAAGATGGCATTTGCTTAGCAGAAAAAGCTTTTCTTTTTAATTCAAAACTTCTTTGTTCATTTTATCATCAGAGTGCCTGAGTGAATTCTAGAAATTTGCTGTCTGACCTGATCAAGTTACTGCCAGATGTGGTTCATTCTGCTTTTCCAGCAATACCATTGACGATGCTTTATATTGATACCAACTCTGGACATATTTCATTGCTTT
This sequence comes from Dromas ardeola, assembly GCA_013398915.1. Classification (NCBI taxonomy): domain Eukaryota; kingdom Metazoa; phylum Chordata; class Aves; order Charadriiformes; family Dromadidae; genus Dromas; species Dromas ardeola. Next base: position 245,670 of record VYZM01011654.1, on the reverse strand, counting down.
GTTTAATCTGACTAAAAGATAGTTTCATCTTTTTGCTACATGACAGATTTTTACAGAAATTCGAGTATGATACTAAGGTCAATTTGGAATTGGGTTATTTTTAGTAAATTTTTAATAAATCACCAATGAAGTCTAAACCACGTCCCCAGGCATAAGCATTTTTCACATGGGAATGAGTTTACAAATATACTTTTTTCATTAGGATCTGTTCAGGCCAAAATGAGAAAGATAGTTATCATTTGCCAAGAATGCAAAGTGTGAGTGACACATTTTTTCCATTTTGTTTATTTTTTGGGGGGCAGTGTTATCTGTGTCTAATTTAGCAATGACACCAGTAAATAAATTGTCCCTATTAAGGTATATGTATATACTTCTAAATAATTTCTCTTGTATTTTGAGTAACATGTCTGAAATGCACCAGAGCATGAAATATAGTGGCAAGGCTGAATTTTAAAAAGTTGAGACTTTTTCTAAAACTGTTTAACATTGCCTTTGCATTATCAGTAACTCACAATAGTTGTACTTACTGCTCACCTGTAAATTAAAGGGGGACGTATCTTGTGGACAGTGCACTGAACCGATTAACTCTTGAGATAGCCGAACTAAATTTATGCATCATTTGATGAAGTGTGGCTTTTTCTGAGCAAGACACATGACTATATGAAAAACTTCCAGTGGTGCACTGATGTGAACAGCACACTGAACCAGTTCCCTCAGGCTCAGTTTTTCAGCACAAGGAAACCTTTCTGCTAATTGTTGATGCTGCCACTGACATTTAGGGAAGCATATGCCTAAGACATCTGCAGGGTCAGAGATTAAGGGTCTGTGAAAAGAAGATGATACAGCTGAGAAGACTGTAGGGCGAAAGATTATTTTTTCTCCTGTGTACGGCCCCTCCATTCTTTGGCTGGTGTGGTTTGTTAGAGTTTAGGTGGCCCCCAGAAAGCTAATGCTTTCTGAAGGCACAAATTCACAATCTAGCAAGTTTCCATGGGAATTAAGCTTCTTAGGAGACTTCATTTTATTGGTGGTAAAACAGAGGTCATAGATGTTCCTCTGCCATTTCAGGGAAGTGGCTGAGCTGTATTGTCTGGGGTGTGCTTTGCTGATCCTCCATCTTAGTGGAATACAAACCAGCAATGAAGACCATTTCATTGCAGGCTGTGCCCAACCTGTTGTGACCAGTTCCTGGTGGTACTAGCACAGTTATAAGACTTTTGGAAGGCTCAAAGCTTGGCAAAACAAGCTAGCTTCTGCTGATCTTTTGCTGGCATATGCTAAATACTTTTAAAATGTTGTACTCGTATGCTCTGGAAAAAAAGATTATCTTTGAAAACTAATATTTATCGGGCTGATCATGATGGGCCTCAAGCTCAGCTGGAGTCTCAGGATGTTACAATAGTGGTTTTTAACAGCAGTGATGTATTTTGACAGAAAAGAGAATAATAAATTGCAGGGCTGCTTGATCATTATTCAGCACTTCTATAATGGGGGGGAAAATAATTGATATGTTTCTTTTTGGCAATAAGACTAGTAATGAATCAGACATTCTCGACAGAAAGACACTTAGCAAAAATAAATGTAACTACAACACTTCATTAAAGTAAAAGTATCTTTACTATTATTATACAAATGGTGAAGAGTGACAAATAATTGATATACTTTAAGCCATACTTTCAATGTCTCTCATAAATACAAAACCAGCATCTGCAATATTACTTCTTTTTACAGTATAGAGAGATATATATACACACAGCATTTCATAGGGACATAAGATTTTGAAACAATAAACAAACTAGCTCCAGTGGTAGCTAACTTATCAATATATAATTCAGGTGGTATATATCGCAAGTGGGCTGTTGACAACATGTGGAATAACAAAAACAATATATGGTATGCTTTAGCTTATACTGTACACAGCATACAAATACATACCGAGTGTTCATCGTAGCAGGAAAGCTTTTTTTTAAAAAAAAAACAAAACAACAAACAACTTTGTCTAAGTAGTTCAAAATTCTTAGTGAGAACTCTACACCGTGAGCAACGAAATTATCTTTCTGCGGGGTCTGAATGCTTTATATATTTGTCACTGATCTATAGAGACACTGAGGGTTTGTTTTCCCTTCTCCCAGCCCTGCATTTTAGGTTTAAAAATGTAACCTACTCACACAGCAACATTAAAGGATACAGGAGGGCTAAAATTACCCCTCCTCCAGTTTTCAGAGCCAGTAGTACCCTGTCTTTTGGCAACGCCCTCCAGCAGCCTCCCTTGTTTCATTAGCTCTCCGTTTCCCTTGTTACTGCTAACGAAAGACGTTCCCACTTTCCAAACCCTCTCTCAGCTCATTCTTTGTCACCTGTTCTCTCTGCTAGTGGCTTTCCTGAATTCTGTCAGCACTGCATCTAGTCATCTCGCCCACTCCCAATCTCACCTGTGACTTAAAAGCTGCCAATACAAATTTGGCAATAAATATTTATTTCATTTCTCTGGGCTAAAAATGGCCAATATTCAAGTTTGAAAGTCAAACATCACAAGGCTCACAATGCCTGTTAAGAGGAAAGATAGACTGGTAAACTGTGATTTCTCAGAACCTGATCCAAAGCCAAACTCGTTACAGACAAATTCCCTTGCGGCTCAGGTTCAAATAAAATGATATAAGAACACATTGATATGCGCAGTAGAAATATTGAAGATCACTTAAAACTTAGTGAGTGGTTTTCCCCTACCACTACAGAACTGCTGTCAAGTGGATTGGGTACTCCAGGAAATGATATGAAAAAAATCTGAAAAAGGGGATAGATCCTTTTTTTAAAAAAAAGATTTATTTAACCATGGTAGCTTTCCCTCGATCAGCAAAAGTGTCTGAAGTTAAACAAAGGGATTTAAGAAGAAATATTACTTCTTAAAGTGTTTTCATCTTTGCCTAAGAAAGTATTGCAGTCACAATGAATTACTTAGAGGGATGTTTTATTTCTTTTATTTCTGGGCGTATAGTAACGTATGGGATAAAACAGTGATCAGGTATTTTTATCAACATTTCCTGATCAATACAAGCTCCTGATAGGAAAACCTCCCCTGCACAAAATGTTAGCAGGAGCCTGCCAGGACTTTTAAGTTCCACTTACACCTAGAAGTCTGATTCACAAAAGTGACTCAATCAGCCGAGGACATGCAGAGCCTCCCTGAGATGGATGGGTGAAATTCAGGCCCCGCTGAGGTCAGTTTGTATCTTAAACCCCAGTAAGACCTGAATTCCACTGTGGCCCTTCTTGCAGCGCCCTCAGCACCCCTCTGTTGATCAATTCGTAATAGGGGTCTTGACCTTTTTCAGTAAACGGTCTTTTTGGAGGCCTTTTAATCAGAAGTGAATGTCACCCAACAGACACAACACTTACTCTACAAAGATATTATTTCCTGTGATAGCTTACACAGAGATGGTGAGGCCACAAATGACTGTTAATATTCACTGCACTTTTACTCCAGAGTTAAAATGGTGGGAAGATGCTCCACATCATCTTTCACATTTGAGGAAAGATTTTAATGTTTTAGGTCTAAGTACCTAATTAGAACTAAGAAGACTTTTATCTGACTCTTCAACTTGATAAATTGGTCAAAATACCCCTACGCACTCACCGTGCGCTCCATCTACTTGAATCTTTTCAGCAGTAATACACCCACTATGACCCTCACTAGAATTGTGATCTCAATAGATTTTTGCAAATTTTTTGTTTAAAATGTGACTTGGAAATACTATCTCCAGCTTACTTTAGATGAGTATTTGAGCATATTTGAGCAGAAAAGTATGTCATGATAAAGCTTTCAAATATTTTAAACAGGCTTTGTAGACAAATTTTTGAAGTTGTTTCTTTAATAAAGCAGAGTGGCATGCTATCAAAAGGCACAAATACATTTCCATTATCCAGTCTAGGAAACAGAAAAATGGCATGGTTATTATACTACAGTTTGATGATTGGCACTTAAATAAATAATAAAAGTAATTACCATCATAAAAAGAAAGTCACTTTTTTTGATGAACATCAATGCAGAGGCTGAAGACAGCAGATGGAATTTACTATACCATGGGCTACTGTCAAACAGCCTTTGTAGATGACTGTCACTGTGTAACTATGTTGTATATATCTATGAAGAGATAGAAAGTAGGCCCAGTCCTGCAAGCTTCTCCTGTGAAAGTATGTCCATCCTCCTGCTCACATCGACCCCACTGATGTCAGTAGGGTGCCACATGAGGAGTGGGTTCAGCAACACAAAATTTCTTGCAAGACCGAGGCCTAAATAAATTAATCTTTTTCACATTAGGCATTAGCATCACCAGAATAGTAAATATTTCTGCAACCACAAAAAAAAAAATCTCAGAAGTTGAAAAAACAAATAAGCAAACAAAACCATGAAAAACTCTCCAGAGTACATATGTATACTAAATTGTAAAACAAACATTAATTAAAACTTTTGTTATTATTGTGGTAAATCAGAATGCATGTCTACTGAAAAAAATAATATCAAGAAGCTCTAAGTCATTTTACTTAATTTTACTTCTTATTTTTTGTTGAAGAGAGATTGTCACTGGCACATTCCACATTGTCAATAATTTCAATGACTCCCTCCCACCCTCGTCCCTGGAGTATGTTAGTGTAACAATTCAGATTACTTTTACAAATAGTTATATTCTGTCAACTCTTCTGACATTTCATACTAACACTTAAAATTACTTTTAGACAGTAAAAGTGACATTTATACAGATACCTGTTCTTTTCTGTTTAGTCTAGAATAGGAAAAGAAAATAAAGAAATGATGTTATCCCAGTTCTACACATATCTTACAAATTACTACGTGCTGTCCCTCATTTGGAAATATTTGGAAATACCAGTGGTTTTGAGCATTCTTTCATAGTTATTGTGTGGCTTTCTCCTGCACAGCATAAGAGTCAAAGCACAAGAGATAACCTATTAATCCACAGACCAAAGAGTATGCTTGGAACAGTCCATCAGTACTTTAGAACTGTTTAATTCTCAGCTCTCACATAGCCCAACCGGCAAGAGACTTAACAGCAGGAAGAAAATAAATACTTCTGGAAACAGCTTTTGATTTGTAATCCAATATAGTGGAAAATGCTTTTTCTTCCAATATTCAAATAATTTTGCAGTATATTTTACTTATAAAGAGTATCACAGGCATATTAATAATGCATGTGCTGACAAGACTTCTTAAATCCTCTAATCCCTTCACATTGTAATTAGCTGCCATATTAGGAAAAAAACCCACAAACTAAACAGAACCAAAACCCCAATGTAGAGCTGTTGGGCCATGAAGGTATTTTGTGTAAGTCTTTTCTAATTTGAAATGTATCTACAGTTAAGCCTAGACACAGTTAGCTCTGCCTACATTGTATAGGAACCTTGTGCAAATGATCATGCTGGCGTCAGAAAAAGCACCATTTGCCTAGCGAAGCTTGACTCAAGCAAATATGAATGGCACCACCTAACTTTGTGATGGCAGGTAGAAGAGGAGAGGATGCTTCCTACCTTCATCCTCATCCAGGTAAAAATACTGCATGAGATGATGTGGGGTGCAGATGTTCAAGCCACACCAACGGCTTGAAATTTTCAGGTCCCTTCCTTGCATTTTGATAGAGGGAGAAAGTCCAGTTGCAACTACATACCTTGTAGAAAGGATATGTATTCATATACATAAATGAGGCAGCTGGTTCTCTTAATCATAGGTTAGGGGGCAGTCCTGCTCACTGTGTGCTTACTTGGAAAGAAACAAGACAGAAAGTTAATAGACAAGCAGCTATTTGGTAATACTACCTGCTCAGTACCTGGGAGCAACAGTGAGAGGTCATAAAAGAATATCTTCATCTTTGCTTCACCCAGAAGTAGTGCCTTAGCATTTAAAGAGACATTCACAGCAGTTTTAAATTATTCCCTTTCATGACTTTCATCCCCCATTGTTATCTCCTCTTACCCATTCTTTTCACTTTGGTTCTTGTTTTGTGGGAATTTGGCCTCTTATCCTAGCCACACCAGCGGCGTGCCTCTGTCCTCAACTACTTGGTTCATTGTAGATATTTCCAAAAGGGAGAAAAAGTTGAAAAAAAAAATATAAAATGACTTAGTTTTGAAAATTAAGAAAGATCTATGAACCAAATATATCCTCCTCATCTCTTTCAAATGCACTAAAGCTTGGGTCAACAAGAAGGTTAACCTGCCATTTTCCCCAAATTTAAGGACGCTCTTTTATGTTTCACTTTCAGCTTTACTGCGCCACCTTGCCACAACTACAAAATACCGGCTAAGGGTTGATGACATTCTGTGGGAAATCAGGAAGTGTAAGGACTTCATATATGAGCAAAATTCAAATGTAGGATGGAGAGAATGTAATTTGGTGAGTGAAGCTACACTTAAACCTCAAGTATGACTTAGATGTAGAAAATCCACAAGGTACTCTACAATTTACTGCTGACAAGTCGATACACTATGCTGGAATGGAAACAAAATATACTGCTACAATTAGTGGCACCATTAAATCAATGATAATAAATAAGAATTAATTTTTTATCAAATAAATCAGTCAAATTTCAGAGTGCTGCATGTTAGCCAGAATAATAAAAAGTATTATCTTAAGGAATGCTCAACAGAAAGAAATATATTTAAGCCAATAAAAGATGCTATTAATTAATAATTTTAAACTGTTCCTAACTGTTTAGCCAAAGTCTTCCTTTCCACCTGTTCTTATGGGGTTTTTTTGTTAAGACAAAGGGTACAAAATCATAAAGGAACAAGTGCTACTTTAATACGGCCAACTTTAAAAATTTCACGTACTGATTTGGGGAGAAAATATATCTACTACACTAAAATGCAGTTTTATCCCTTGACTAAAAGGTTAGAACTAAAAGAAGAACAAATACTGTATATGTATATAAATGTTGGGACAAATATTTTGAGCTTGTGTTTATTGTAAGGTTTCAATTAAAGCCAAGATTATAATTAAAAAAGTTTTCTTTTTACATCTTTCTGCATTTTAGTTTACATGCAACCTCCCAAACTTTAATACTGAAAACCAGAAGCACCGAAAATCCTGGGGCCTTTCAGAGTCACAGTCATGTAGTTAAGATGAGGCCAATATACTGCTATAAAATATTTGGCTAATTTTATTTAAATCTGGACATCGTGTTTATCAACTTTTTATTATACTGAAGAACCCAGGTGGAACTGCAGATGGAGCTGGCCCACTGTTGAAGAGTGTCTTTTTTGTGGTTTGTTTCAAGTGATATGCACAGCTGGAATGACTACTGAGTGTCTGCTAGTGCTAAGGTCTTAAATATTATGCTGAGACTGGTTTTCTTTTTATTTTAAAGGCAACCTAAACTTTTGCTTTATTATAAATGGAAACAAATACAGTAGTGTATGGCACTTTATGTATGTAGCTTGCACTGTAGGACCTGGAGAGACCTGTTGTGTTGTTTGTGGTTAGGGGTGCTTTGTAAAGTATTCTTCTAAATAGACATACTTTGTCATATAATAAATTACAGTTCTTACTCTGCAGATTTTTCAAATTTATACCATGGGACTTGGTGTCAGCAAAACTACATACTAAAACCATTAACAAAAAAATAGAAAGGAACTGTAGACAGAAACTGTTTCATCATATGTACACATGTACTAACTATTCCAAGCTTAAGTTTCCCAAGAAATTAAGGTCAGCTGTAAAGTTTTGGTCACGGGGTTACTTCAATCCAAATGCATTATCCAGACAGCTGTAGTTTATCTTATTATGCTTTGCTATCATCTTCTTTTGACTGGATGATGTCATTAGCAACTTTGATTTCTATGGTTTCTGGATTTAAAGCTTCTTTCCCATTTTCCTCCTTTAGTGGCAGCTTCCTATCAGAAGAAAAGAGGAATCATGGTATCACATAAATAACACATATTCTGTAATTTAAGTCTACAAAGTACGTATTGTTTACACAGTCCACAGTGTTTCTAAAAACATAATTTATTGAAAATAAAGTATAATTACTGAGGTTCTTTGCTTTTAAAGAAATGCATATTAACTCTTTCCATTTCTACAAGCCAGAAAAAGCTGAATGGCACAATAAGAACATTGCTGCTGCCCAAAATGGAGTTTCTTCAATAAGACAAAAGAAACAAGAGAATGCCAAATAACGTGACTCAAGACAGTATGGAAGTATGTGTTCCTGAGGATACCATGAAACATTACAGTCAAGCCTTTTGCTGAGTCTAGATTATACTCTTTTTTTATGTCTGTTTCGAAATGTAAACTCATTTGTATACTGAAGAAGACATCTATCATTGGAGGTTATGCCAAGGTAAAGGAAATAACTTCTTAATAGCACAAGGAGGTAATGGAGGTTATGTTATTGTTTAGAAACTTCTACGGTTTATTTTCGCTAGAGCACACAATCTAGCTGTGTTAATAACTTACAGCTCTTTTAAGATAAGCTTAGTGAAAACTCTGAGAAATGGCACAATAAGAAGCTGGTTACATTCATCCCTGTGATAGAAGCTGTTCTTATTTGAATGCAAGAAGACCTTCAAATGGTATTTTAATTTCAGAAACAGTCTAAAGATTCTTTGGGGGTTTATAATCCTTAATTCCGATGGCAAATGAGTCCCCACCCTTACTTTACAGGAAAGAGAAAACACTGATTTCATTCAAAAAGGTCTTGAAAATCATTGATTCCCTACTGCCAGTAGTTAGCTGTCAAAAAATATATCTGTCAAAAATATGTATGGTTTACTCAGACGTTCCTGTAATAATGTCTCCTGGGCATAATAGCTGTTAATCATGATTCCAGTTTGGGTTTGCCTTCTGTTTTTTAACTAGGGAATAGTATGCATATGCCTCTTTTAGCCGTAACAACTGTTAAATGTTTCAGTAAACTTCCACTGTGATTGCTTTGATGTCCCAAAGAACAATATACTGTTCAAAACCTGTCTGAGCAATCCCTTAGGAATGTCTTGTAATAACAGTGTTTAATAACGACAAATAAACCAAAGCAATACCCAAATTCCCAGTCTTATGAAATTTAGACTGTCTGAAACGAACTAAGAAAGATGTGGTTTATCTAGAGGTTAAATCACCAGCACAACCTATATCTAAGAGAAATCAAAGAGAAGGCTAACTTGTTCTATTACAGTAAAATAGGTGGGATATATATCTGCTTCGAGCACAGAGGGAGCTCTCTAGTAATTGTCTGTTTCACATGGCACACCCAAAGGAAACAGATTTCAGCCCACAACACGACGCCTGAAATAATGAAAACAGCAAAATCAACGCAAATCTATTTTTAAAAGAGGATAAAGCACTGGGGCAGAGGAAGCGCAGCTCAAGTGAGGCATTATAGGTAAGCAGGCACCTGTGTTAAAGGCCTGACCATGCAAAGCACTTAAACTAGTATTAAAAAAAGACCTAATTTAATCTAGTTTTATATAAAGGCAGAGTAATTTCTCAAAAGATGGTGCTGAAAGGGAGGAAATATTTAGTCAAAGTAATAACTGTGCAATTGACAGAATATACTGTGTGGAAATTAAAATAGATTGTTTTTTGAGAAGTGGATAAGAGCATGTTAGCAAGGAAAAAAGAAAAAAAAAAACTACAAACAAATAAAATGTTTTACAGGTTTTGGTCATCAAAAAGTCCACCATTCTTTGACCTTAACGTCTTTAAAAACTTGTGGGTTTTTTGGATATGATGTGAAGTTATCAGTTCAGTTATCATTAGACATTGTCCTTTTTGACTATAACAACATTTTTGTTATTTTGGAATTTTCTTCTCCATTTGTTTCAAATATTAACTCATATTCTATCTCTATTAACTTTCAATACTTTTCCTGCTTTAATTAATTAAATCAAGTTTAAATTTTTTGATTACACCAATTTTTCTACACCTATTTTTTCTTTAGCTACACCTATTTGAAATAATTTCATATTTTTCAGCTGGGCAGATGAATATTTTCAAATTCTAAAGCATTTTATAATAAAACCATTCTGGAAAAATGAAAAAAAAAAAAAGACTGGAGAACTTTAAAAGGCTCTTTTGCTTTAATCAGCTACTGGCTGTTATCAATCATTAATAATATTGACTTCCTCTAGCACTGCTTGTGGTCTAACTGCAATATTCTGCTGATATTACCCATGCAAAAATTTAACTAGAATATTTACTTCCCTATTTTATTGGAAAATGGCTCCTAGCCATTTTGATACTGGAATTCACCCAGCTTCATTGATACTAAGAAAAATTCAACCAATACTGGAAACACAGTAATGTCAGACTAAGAATGTAATTATAGTACCATACTGCATGTGATATTTTAATCATACGACAGAAATATATTATGAATGCACATCTTAAATCGATTTCCTGTCAGTATTATTAAAACTTTTTGACTTCCAGGCAAAAGTGCTTTGCATTCATCTATCACACATGGATCCCAAACCTGGTTTTGACATGAAACATCTGAGTTAAAGTAAAATGTAGATTACTGAATAATATACTGAGCAATATAATGAAAAGACCCCAGTATTGTAAGAGGAAGTCATCTCTTCATTAATTATTTTCCACAAATGCTTAATTTGCATTTAAAGTTCTGAATATAATTTGGTAGTATTCAAAATCATTCAACTACTTATTCAAAATATTTACTATAATTTAAATTGAAGGCTTATCTTGTATACCTTTAAGTCAGCCATAATTAGCCAGAATGAATCCCACCTTGTATGAATATTGCCTGCCTGCAACATCCTTGAAACTTTTCCTTCCTGCAAGCTAAGCTCTTCCCTCCAAGATCCCCGCTGGTCATCCTTGCCCTGCCCAGCGTGTGCCTTTCTGGCTGATAGCACCTGTTGTTGACAATATGTTTTTGTGTTATTGCTACTGAAAGACTTAATTCTACCCTGTTGCATCCTCTTTTCCTTTAGTGGCTTCTCACCCATACTTCATATTGCTTCTCTGTTTCATCTGTTATGACTTCTGTCTGAGCAGAAGGTCTTTCCATGTTGCCCTAGCACCAGTGTCCCTTCAGATACCCTGATTGCATGATGCTCTATTCATCTTTGGTTTCCTAAGTGACACTGTCCAGAATCTTTAGCTAACCTCCATCCAGCTGTACCTTGGACAGCTTGTGGGAGAAGAAATTACCAAGGAAACTGTTATCATCATTAATAACTCTTAGCAGTCCTATTCTCCCAAGGACATCATACCCATCAAACTCCTTATCAGTTGTTCCTATGATTTAGCTATTTTTTTGTGCCACCGGTGAGTGATTCTTTCCCCCTCCTCTAAGACAATAAAACATTTTTGTTCTAAACTTTCTCATATTTCACTCCTGTCAGCTGTTCTAATGACTGAGACACGGAGGAAGAACTGAACTTAATCTTTCCTTATATTGTGTCCCTTGCCAGATGCATCTCATTTGTATTTGCAAAATCTGGTGCTATAAATGGTCATGAAGCATGAAAACATGCAGCCCTGGTGCCTTACTCACTAACACACCCAAGGCCTGCCGGACTTGTACAACCTTTACAACTACATTCCCCGGACTCCTTAGATAACTGTGGGTTCTCTACAGTGCTCCTCAGTATAAATTCTAATATGAAGAGCAAGCATATCACTAGTCATTCAACAAATTCCATAATTATTTAATTAACACAATTTGAAGTCTTCATGTACAGGTTCTTTAAAGAAGTATATAGCTTAATGTGCAGTTACTTAACACCTTCCCACATTTACTACAAATGCCAATGACAACCAATAACACAGGTTTTTTTCTTATTAAAGTTTCTGGCATTTGCAGTTCTAGGTAACGGCAAGGAAGGCAATTTTGTTGTATTTTCAGAAAGAGACTTTTATAAGAACATCCTCTCCTTTTAAAAAACAACTATGATTCCATCAAATAATCAACAGGTGAGTGTGTATATTTGCTACAGAAGTGTCTTTGTAGCCCTGACAGCTTTAAGATCTCATAAGGTACGAGATTTTCACAACACATGAAAAGCTTTGGGCTTAAACCAAAGAAACTTGGGAGTTTTCTTTAATAATTTCAAATCAATCAACTTTTGAGGCTCAGAAATGAAACTCTTGAGCAATCAGTTCATGTCCTTTAACATCACTAGTCGGGCTCTCGAGAGAAGGAATGGTACTGCCATCACCTTTGTTGAAATACTAGTTTTTATTCAAACTATATTTTCAGAAAAAAAAAAAAAAAGCACATCAGAAGCTCTTGTTGTGACAATAAGCTTAGCAAAATACCAGCTTCCTTGTGCCCTATCACAAATGTCAGTTTACCCTCCACACATTTTGAAAAGTGCTACTCAGGTACAAACACGGGCCACTCTACTCAGTTTAATCTGTTCCAAAGGCTGCACCGGCAAAATGGAGGAGAGGACCTGACCGCCAGCACCTGGGATCCCCAAGCCCAAGGCTGGTCCCTGTGATTCAGGAGACAGCCAGAGACTGCAAGCCCAAGGGGAAAAGTGCTGCAGTTTCCGTGCTGAGAACAGCTTGCCAGGATGGGAAGGGGGGATGTGGGTACTGAGCAAAGTGGCTACCCTTCAGTGCTGTTGATCCAATTACCACGTAGACTTAAATACCGAGCTAAGCTCTCAGTTATGTGAGTGAAAGCAGGAAGGGACCACCCTCTGGGGAGCTGAGTTTCTGGCGCATAGGATCATTGTGCCCTACATACAGGGTGTGGGGGAGAATGTGTGTGTGACCCAATCTAAGGCCACTCCTGTGAGTCAAATTATTCCCATAGAGTGGTTAATAACTGCTGGGTAGGCCCTGGGTATGTGGTAAAAATCAGCTGCACCTGATTAAAATTCCTTTTCCTGCTCAGCCACTACTGCAGGGTCAGGAAGGCTGGAGGGGTGAGATGATTGTGGGTGCTGGGGCTGAGAGAGAAGCGGGCAGGGCTGTGACCTGCCTCTGCCGGCCATGGTCCCCCCACAGGGTTTGTAGGTTAACTGGGCGCAGTGAGGGAGCAGCAGGGCAAGCTTCAGAACTGCCTGAGAGCTACCTGAGAGTCAGAGTGCAGGCCTAGCTGCTGGCTGGGTTTAAACCACAATAGTGGGGTACCGTGATTTAAATCGATTATTGTAAAAAATCACTGGTAAACTGCGCTGCCGCAGCACATCATTCTGGTGATGCTGTGTATTTCCCTCCCAGAGTGTGGAAAGTCCAGTTCATCCTCGCAGCCAGAAGGAGCTTGTGAGAAAAGCTGGGGAATGTCAGGCTACTTACTCTGGTTCTGTGAGGGGAGTTGTCTCATTTGGCTCATTTACTGGGCTCCCATCTTCATGATTGGTAATTCTTTCATCCTCTGTTCGCATTTCCACTATTGGCTCTTTTGATCCATCTTTCCTAAAAATTATTAAAGGTCTTAGTCTCATATCATCATATTAACCACATACATTGCACATAACTAATTACCAAGATCCCTTCTCTCAAGCCAGCGAAGAAAAGGCAGAACTAATTATCAGTGACTAACACCAAGACGCATTTAACAGCGTGTTCCCAATTCCTTGAAGTCTTCAAAGCATCCTGTATCCATGGTTACTTACCTAACTCTGCAAACACCACGGATTAGCATCTCAAAAGAGCATTTTGTTTATGACTAAATAATAAGACGATTGCCTCTTCATGGGAATAGATGAAAACTTTCCTAACCCAGTATAATAAATATACGTCTTGATGCCTAGTTGTGCTTGAACTTTTCTGGCAGTGCAAAGAACCTTCATATTAGTATACACACTGCAGAAGTGTACTTCAGTCTCCTGAGATTGTGACAATCCCAGCTGCTAGAACATGATAAAGAGCCCTTGTGTGATAAGAACCTAGCCCCTTCTGTTTGCACTGCTAGAAGAAACTCTTTTGTTTCTATGTCATATTCCCCCCATTTTAGGAACAAATGTTACTTTCCCACATGCAAGTAAATGTACAACCTTTGTGCCAGTTGGACAATGATTGTAAGGAAGATGGAGCAGTGAGTACTGTCACTACACTTTTGTTGATGATACGGCCATGATACGGAAAACACTGTTCACTGCTACAGAAGTATTAACAATATTACTACTAATTAAAAACTTGCATATAATTTTACTCCTGAAAGAAAGACCAAAGGATACCCAAGATATATCTGATATTTCAAAAATAAAACCTCTTTTCATGTAAATATTTCATCCCTATTCCTGCCATCAGATCAGGAATTGTATCCTGGAACTTCATCTGCCGCAGTCTGGAAACACAGGGTAACTGAGTTACAGATGAACAATCACTTTTATATTTAACAGACTATTTTCTGGACCTGTGATGTTCTAGAGAGCAGTTAGACTGCTATGCTCCATAGCAAAGATCCAGTTAAACCCTTGCCTATTTCATATCTCACATTTTTGTATTGTTCCTGAGAGGATAATCGTTAAAGAGGCTGTTACAACTACAATAATCCACCTATTCAGGAAATACCTGGAAAACTACCATTGTCTGGTAGGTATCCTTCAGGAAAATCTTTGTAGGGTAATAAGAATGTAGCACAGATAAATGTACAGCCAAAAAGTTGACTAGGAAAGGATTAATGGTTAGAAGTCTAAAAGATTCAGGTTATTTTTTTTTCTTTAAATGGCATGATTTGTGCTTATTCACCTCTGCAAGTGAAATTCTACTTTAAGATACACAAATGTACACAATGCCCATTTCTGTAGATGGTGCACATAACTGTCATGGCTACCTCAAATCTATGAAAAGATTATGGGTCATAGTAGGACTGGTGGAGGGAATGGTAAGTTCTTCGTGGTTTGTCTGTACATCTACAGTCTTACGGACAAACAAACATTATTGCATAACCAAAAGCCCAAAAAAGATGTTAGTAGAAAACAGCATTCACATAGGATTGAGGAATTGATCTCTACAGAAAGTACAAACAGCATAACAATTAAAAATTCCACAGGCAGGAAACTGATTTATAAGAAACACATTATGTCATTTCTGTTCCAGGTGGCTGCTTGTGTGTTACATGCATTATATCATCTACATTCATTACATATGGGACATAATTAATGATTATATATTACCTACGGTCAAAATGTAAAAAAGAACCATACCGTAAACCCACTCAAAAATGCAGAATGCCAACTGACATATTTAAAAGAGGGAAATGTCAGTGTCTTTTAGGAAATGTCAGTTGGCATGAAATAAATTCAAATTTTGACTCTTCAAGCCTGTCTTGAAATTTCAGTCTGACAGTTTATTTACACCGAGCACAGTCCCAAATATTTTAAGGTCTGACTGACTGAAGATCACCCCAACAAGGAAAGAAATATAATTAAATAAGATAGTTGTTCTTGCAAAATAAGTGTCATTGAGGAATTAATATTAAGTGACCAGCTTTATGCTTTTCTGGGACAGCGTGGAATGGCATTTGGGTATGAGATGTTGAAGCATGGTATAAACTGCTGTCAAGTGACATTTGCAACTTTAGCTCCCTAAGGTCTTCCCATTCAGAAAGGGTCTGTACACCAATTCATACTTGGTCACTTCTTGAATGTGAAATTAAATCATGAGCTGAAGTGCTGTGCTCAATAGGAAAGGACAGCTGCATCAGAGCCAGAAGCTTCACATCTTGATTCTATTGATCTGGACACGCTGGCTTCAAACAATAGAAAAAATGGTATTATTCTTTCTCTTACTGTAAGCTGCAGAGAATTACAAAATAGATACTTCACGGCATAATTTCTTTTCAGAATCATTATTTGATATAAATATTGTGTGCCTGATAATGATTGGTTTTATTCTACAGAGCTGTTTCCAAAAGGGTTGAGAACCCAACCAAGAAATGTAATCAGGTTACCTAAGAAAGAGACAGTCTCTGAATCCCAATAGCCAGAACTAAAACAAAAAAACCAAAACAAAACACTTATGCCTCCACTACCAGCAGCGAAGAAGCCGAATACAGCTATGAATAATGAGAGCTGTGAAGTCTGATCTGCTCTACAGACATCTAGGGAAGGATGGGATATGGGAAGCTGCAGGGGAATGAACTGCAAGGCCTGACGACTGGAAGACCTACAGCACACAGGAATTCCACCAGTAAATGTTATTTAAACCACACAAAGACAGCATTCTTACAGGTATTACAGCGTATGCATAAGAAGTCTATCATATGAGCATAATGAGGAAATTATGCATTTTTTTAATTAAAAAAAAGAAACTGCCTGAAATCAGGGACCATAAGTAATTGCCTCTCCAGCTTACCTTTTGAAAGCCCTGTAAACGTTGCGTCTTTAAAGCACTATTATTTTATGCAATCAGTACTTGAACTGTTGCGCCAGAGATCTCACTATCCGCTTTTATAATTTAAAGAAACACATTAGCCATAAATTATCAGTTCATTCACGTTTTTCTGATGAAGTAGCCACTATAGAAGGGTATTTGTGAGAATCAGGATTTTTTTCCCCACTCTAGATTTAGCAATATTAACTGTTGCTACGAAGAACAATCACACTCACCAGCATTTCACTCACATCCAACTCAGCACTCCTATTTTTAAAAAAACAACAATACTTTTTATTCCGAAAGTCTACGGGCAAGAAACAAGATTTTCCATCAAGTGCTATATAGAATCATAGAATAGTTGGGGTTAGAAGGGACTTTAAAGATCATCTAGTTCCAACCTCTCTGCTAAGGGACACCTCCCACTAGATCAGGCTGCTCAAAGCCCCATCCAGCCTGGCCGTGAACACCTCCAGGGATGGGGCATCCACAGCTTCCCTGGGCAACCTGTTCCAGTGTCTCACCACCCTCACAGTAAAGAATTTCTTCCTAATATCTAATCTAAATCTCCTCTTAAATATCTGAGAAGAAAAACTTTTTCAGAGATTTTCCATAATACTATGTCCTTTACTCTCAGATTTACTGGCACTGTCACAACCATACTCTGAGTTTTTGGGTATTAGCAGCTCAAAGACGGATTGGTAGAAATGATCTGTTACCTGTTCCTCATGGACCACAGATGTGCCTATGATTATTACTGAATTATGATCAATTTCCTTTGTGTCAAGCTGCACAAAGAGGCCATCTTAATGTGAGGTATGGTAAATGCCTTTTTTTTAGTCCATTTTTCTTTCAAGGCAACATCTGACCACAAACAATTCTTTACATTTCAGGGGAACACTTTTCCAAGTAATACAAACATTTCATGAATTCCCTTTGCCGCAGCACAAAATGGCCATAGAGTTAATGCAAGTTGGATAGCCAACTTTTTCTTCTAACGAAGTTTCCAAAATATGGGATTAATACTCACAAGTAAGCTGCCTTTCCTTCTTCCAGTTCTTTACTTTTTCCACTTGAACCACTCTTTTTCCCACAGATCCTCCTGGTGATGCACATTAGCAATCCACATTGTCGTACAAAGAAGCAGCTAACATCAGTCACAACCAGGATTAACAAAAGGGCTGCCACTCCCAGGCCAATGACAGCACCAAGTCCAAGACCGTTAAAAATAGTGTCTTGAAGGAAAGAAAATTAAAATTTATTAATAAAATTTATTTTATTAAAGAATAAAAGAATAGCATTTCCTAAAGCATTTAAGCTGTAGGCCAGGAGGCTGAAGGATGTATAGAAATGAACCATTCAGAAATTAAGGGAAATAAAGGGTCCTGAAGATTAAGAACATATAGAACTTGATTTAAAAAGTCACCAAAAAAATTTTTCCTACATAGTATTTTCTTATTGACAAAACTCCAATATGGTCACAGAGCAAAAATGACATCACTTAATAAAAAATAACATCACATGTTAACATTCCAAGACTGAGAGTATCAGCATGCCGCCTAAGAAAAACATTTTAAATGTTCAGCATAATAATAGTTGATATGAGATTTTCCTCATTTCAAATATATTTATTATCAGTGGTGCTAAGCAGAATTATGAAAGTTATAAGAGCACGTTAAAACGGTATTTATTCTTGTAAAGGTCATTTTTTGAATTAAAGTAGAATGAAAAAGTCTTCAAAGAAGTTAATTCAGGCTATTTAATCTGCAAACAGTTACATACATTAGTCTTAAATAAAGTAGTATGAGGAAAACTATGCAAAACATTAAATGATTACAGGGTTAGGACCTCATTGTACCTTGAAAATACATTCATACACTTCAAAATAAACATATTCCACACCTGATCTTGCTTTCTGTATTTGTATTATGAAAGCTGATGCTTCATTACAAATCTCAGAAAAAATATTTTAATATTTTGACTCCGTTGACATTTCCATAACAGACAATAATGCTACAGAATGTTTTGAATAGTGTGATTCTCAGAACAACAACTATTGTGTTTGTGAACTCAGATGACCCTTATAAAAGAGAGGACTTGTATCTGATCAATAAACTAGGGGGAGAAAAAAGCGCCACCTCAGTAATGGTTCATGCTAGTTCAGGAAAGTGTCAGCGTAGCTCAGAAACTGGCTAGTGACAATTGCCTGGTGTGATACTATGTCCTCAGCAAACTCCGCAGAGGAGCGAAACTGGGTTTTCTGCACCTTGGTGTTGCACATCAGCATTGCTTACTCAGTGTTACCGTGCCCTAGAGGGATACACGAGTCAGCAGTGCAGCGGTACATTTCCATTTGCAGCTCTATCTATGCTTGTTGCCAAAATAAGAGCAAGATTTTTCTTACAGTAAATTACTTGAATACTGTTGTAACAGACACCAAAACATAATATAATGTAATATAATATAAATCTTTTAATGGGGCTACAGCTATCATAATCCTCTATTTTCTCTTCCACCTCCCTGATACATTGTGGACTGTTTTCAGGTTAAAAATATCAGTTAAGCTTTCATATTTCTGATTAACTAATTTTTAAAGAAAATATATATTTACCCTTTCAAATATAATATGAAAATTATTTTCTTGAGGACTTCTAAATCAATATATGCTAACAGAAATATATGCTTTGTTAGTCGATGTGATAGAACTCTCAAATAGAAAAGTAAAATTTTTATCAAAAGAAGGGGAACATTTTACTTTTAAGGCAATTGATTTAATTGCCTATTGTATGGGCTGTATTATTATAGAGCTGTTCTTTAGAATGTGATGATGCAATAAGCCATAATTCAATGTATATATTTACATGTATGGATAGGCAGATAAACAGACAGATACTATTTCAAAGTTATTTTCCTTTCTTCAGAAAGACTTAAAAAACACTATATAAACAGCAAAAATAATGGCACAGCAATGAAATGATGTATCATTTATGCGTTGCCCCATGAGCAATGTTGGAAGTTGACATTTCACATGAATTCATTTTCTTTCTTTATTATAATTTTGATACATCTTCCAAAAGTTACTTTATCCATACATCCACCCATCCAGTCATCTATTTGATGACTTCCTTTCTAAACTTCAGTCATTTGTGTTTGCTAATCTGAATTCTCGGGAAGATGTAAATAGATATTTAATTCTAGTTTATTGAAAAGATCATATGTTTCAACAGATATAATATCAGTAAATTCTATAGAGTCCAGTTCTAGAGACCTATTACAGCAAATTTTTCCTCTCTATACCTTCTCAACCACTAAATAGAATTGTGGTGGAGAACAAATAGAGTCTTTTAATCAACATTTTTAAAGGAATTTGGGGCTGTTTTGTTGCTGTGGTATCTTTAGGATTTTTTGTTTTTTGTTTTTTAATGCAGCGTTAAAAAGACTTCACCATAGGGAGATACATTTTTCACTGATGTAAACAGCATTTCCAGTGTCACTGTAACATTGTGATGTGGCAAGCTTCCCACCCCAAATGATTCAGTGACAGAAAAGCCTACGCAATATTTTCACTGGCAAGTGAAGGAGATGTTTATAGTGATGGTATTGCTCCTTTGTACAATGATATTTATATCCATTTGACATAGTTGTGGGGAAGACTGTTTTTCATTTTTAATCTTATTGGTATTGGTGAGACATCTGAGACCTAAGTATTTGGTTGTTACATATTTTTCTGTCTATGACTGATGATTTCCTTTTGATTCAGCATTCCCCATCCTTACTACTGCCCTACTTGTCCCAAGTCCCGGTTTTCCTACATGCAACCCTACTTGCAAATTACAGGTTTCTGTTTCACAACATTTGAAAGTCTGATTTCTTATGATTGCCAATATGCTTCAAACATTACATCTACATTTCTCTCCTTTACCTCCCACACCCCAAAAAAAGACAGGAACGCGACCACATCCTGTGGTGGGGCCTGGAGCATGGCTGTCATCAACCTTCTTGCTGCTCTTAGGCTTTTTATGTCCTTTTTTCTTCTGAAGATAGGCAGAAATTGGACTGTTTTGTGTTTTAAAAGTGCCTGTGTTATGGTACATTTTTAATATTAATGAAAATATATAAAATTAGTTTTCTAAAAGTTCATCTTTTCTTAATTCTGGTCTTGCTTAAATTATTGGGACTTTGTACTGGTCTATCTGCTCCTGCAAAAGTCCGTTGTAAAACTACTGCCAATTACTATAAAAGAAGACTTAGTCTTGTCCTGACAGCTTTCAAAAATCATATTTTACTATATCTATGGTATCACAATAATGTGAAATTTTGTCTTAATATCTTATGACATCAACAGAAGTACTAATTCTTGACTGCATGAAATGCTAACATCATACTACATACAGTCTTTCAACCAACTTTGAAAAACACCTTTGCTATCAAAAAGTTTTGCCCTAAATTAAATTTGGATTAGCTGCACTGTGACAATTCTTAAACGATACCAAAGAAAACATTATAAGCAACAATGATTTCAAATGTTGGGGTTTTTTTTCACAGTGTTTAGCATGTACCAAATGGACTTAAAATACTAGTTCCACTTTGTGCTCTACAACAATAAAGTATTTATACATTATATACCTTCTTTTTCTATCTGAAAACACACTTATTTTAAATCATAGAAGTTCAATGTTGATGTGAGAGAATCAGTTCTTAACAATTTTGAGAAAAGGTTTATTTTATGCCTGTCTTAATAATCAAATCATAGTGGAGCTTTTTAAAACACTACTTGAAAAAAAAAAAAGTGCAAGTTCCATGGTTCTGAATGAGTTTTAATTATAGTTTGTCAAAAATATTCTAAATATAAAATGCTTTTTGTTATACAGAATATGGCATAAATAACATAATACACCTTGTCATGATAATGAAGGAAACTGCCAGCTTTAAACAAAGTCACTACATTCATCCAGTTCTTCAAATAACTGCTTATCAATGAATACTTATGGAAATAACATGACAAATCTTTCAGAAATGCAATAAAAAAAATGGAAGCAAATTTCTATAAATGTCATGGAAAGTATTGACAATTTTCAAGTTCTTACTCATTCAACAGGTTGCACTTCTAACTTCTAGTAAAATAATTGAACATTTTTGTGCAAATCATTTTTGAGTAGCAAGAAAGAGCAATGAAGAACTTTGGAAAGTAGAACAGAATTTCCCACTGAAGAGAAATAATTGGAAAGATAAATTTTATGGACCCTCAAATGTAAATTCAGAGTGAATTCCTTTAAGGAGTCTGTATCAGGTACTCTAAAGGGAAGAATGTCTAAAGAGGGAACTTAGATGCAACATTCATATGTTCAGACTGATCTTAAATGAAGGTATGTCCTTCAATGTGACATAATTTCTCTGCACACTTACAGAATCACAT
This sequence comes from Dromas ardeola, assembly GCA_013398915.1. Taxonomy (NCBI): domain Eukaryota; kingdom Metazoa; phylum Chordata; class Aves; order Charadriiformes; family Dromadidae; genus Dromas; species Dromas ardeola. The sequence goes on along the minus strand of VYZM01011654.1, from coordinate 223,951 downwards.
TGTATATATTCAATTGCTGGTAAGACACTGAGGTGCTGGAGCATATCCAAAGAAGGGCAACAAAGCTGATGAAGGGTCTGGAGCACAAGTCTTATGAGAAGCAGCTGAGGGAGCTGGGGTTGTTTAGCCTGGAGAAAAGGAGGCTGAGGGGAGACCTGATTGCTCTCTACAACTACCTGAAAGGAGGGTGTAGAGAGGTGGGTGTCAGTCTCTTCTCCCAAGTAATAGGCGATAGGACAACGGGAAATGGCCTCAAGTTGTACCAGGGGAGGTTTAGATTAGATATTAAGAAAATGTTTTACACTGAAAGGGTTATCAAGCCCTGGAAAGGGCTGCCCAAGGAGGTGGTGGAATGATCATCCCTGTAGGTATTTAAAAGACGGGTAGATGTAGTGTTTAACGATATGGTTTAGTGATGGGTTTTGTCAGTGTTAGGTTGATGGTTGGACTAGATGATCTGAAAGGTCCCTTCCAACCTAGACAATTCTGTGATTCTATTCCATGATTCTATGATCATAATTGCAAGTGTTACAATAAGTACTCTGCTTGAACAGGGGAGGCTGGACAAGATGATCTCCAGAAGTCCCTTCCAACCTCAACTGTTCAGTGATTCTAAGTTTTGTTGGGGGAAAAAAAAAAAAAGTTAGCACCTTTTTGTGCCCTTCTTCCCCTCCCCTCCTCCTTAGCAGGCATGGATTAAAGGAAAGATAGATGATTCTACATTGCCCTCAGCCTCTTACAGTCATTTATATTTTTAAGGAAAAAAAGCAATGACATTAAACACTTCTCTACCCACTTAGGGTAGCACCTGGCAGCTGCATTTGAATGGGTGTGAATGAGTGCGCAGGCATATTATGCATGTTTGTCCTTTCTTTCAGGTCAGTCTGAAGCTAAAGTACAAACTGCTCTTGAGCTCAAGTAATTGAAAATTATGAGCTAGAGGATGAATTTGAAAATATTGCAGTGGATAGTGGCAGAAAAAAAAGCACGTTCTTGTTTATCACCTTCTTGCACTGCCCTGTTGTATTGACTCTTACAAAGGCTGTCCAACCATGACAGTTATTTCTGCACTGCCTATGAATGTTGTCTTTGATTATATATGATCTGGAACTTTACTTAGAATCAAAGGCTTCCAATATTTATATACTTATTTAAAACCTCTAAAAAGATAGAAAACATAGATCTTAAAAATTAGTATCCATTGACGAGCATTGAAACAATCACAATGTAGTACCAAAAAGATAAACAGCTTTTCAAGTTTTTATAAGGGTGCAAGGCCAAGGCCATCGCCAGAACAAGCACTGTGAAGCTAAAGATCTGGAGAGGGGAAAAAAAGAAGGATATGCATCCAAACAACAAGCATATCACAAGAAAAACAATAGCACCACCAACAAAAGGATTTACCAGAAATGTTGTAGAATTCCAGACAGGTAACATGCATCTATAATACAGGTCCATCCCTGATATAAAAATGTATACAAATACTATGAGGTGTGCGCTGGAGGCGGGGTATATATACCCAAAGGATGGTTCTTCATTTCGATCATTGCAATTACTCATTTGTTTCCAGATGTTTTGAAATACTTTTTTTTTTTCTTTCTCTTTGGGGATTTAAGTACATTCAAATTTGTACATAATAAGTGGAAATAATTTCTGAATTGATAGCAGCTAAAAAAGAGTCATTCCTCCTTTAAAATTATTTATGTATGATATTTATATTTCACTGTCTTCTAATGCTTTGCATTTTCTTGTATTGAAAATGGATATATCTAAATTGTGGGACTTGCATAACTTTGCCCACTGCCTGTCAAAACATATTCTTCCTTCCTTTTCCAACAAGAAATGTCCATGAGAGGTTTAAACGGAACAGCTGTGTGCTCCAACCCCTTTGGTGTGGGTAATGAGGACGCAAGGACTATATGGCACCCAGCAAACCTCACAAGTTACAGGTATCCAGAATGAACTCCATCTTGGGTACCACATGAGGGTAGCATGTACCCAGCTTTTTTAGTGAGAATAGTATGATGCTGGAAGACTATATTAACTAGAAGAGAAACCATTTCTTAGCTTTGTACAAGAGCTTCCCATTACTACACACTCCTGTGCCTTACTGAGATAAAAAACATGGGAGGTAAAAAGGAGCAAACAACCAATGATCCCTCCCCTTTACCCAAACAAGCTCCAATACTTCGGCTGCCACAGCCAGACCTGCATGAGCTGCTTTTAGCAATTTAAAACAATAAAACTTGTCTTTTGAGCCAGGTAAGTGCCCAGCAGCTACATGTCTACCTTCAAACGAAATAAAAAAATCAATACAGTTGCAGGCATCAACTTTTTAAAAAAATATTATGATACTGTGCAAACATTTACTGGGGAAATGTATAATGCAAAAGAGACCATGACAGTAGGTAATATTCTTTTCTATCCCGTTCCTTAATGCAAAAGATGCTAACAAGGCTATAATCTACATTAATTTAAATGTTTTTTCTTCCTCAGTGGTTTTTCCTATAACTTTCTGCTAGGAAAAATACTGCTGAAGGGCAGCGTACAAGCACACAAGGATATGTGCTCTGTACTGCACGACTGAGTAATATGTTCTGACAGATATGCTTGACACACAGCTTCGAAAAATAAGGTGACAGTATTATTGATCCTGATGTAACTAACTAACTAAAGAGAAGGTTTCCTCTAACTTTCTCCTACCCACAAATGACACGTCTTCATTGTCTACGATCTCTAATGAAATCTGAGCATAATGAAATCATGGTTCCACTGGCAGCAAGAAGAGCCATAAAGGGGAAGCTGTACACCATAGATGACAACAACACAGGAGGGATGGGCATTCACAGTCAAGGGAGTCTGTGGTGCCACCAGGATTACCAACTAAGAGATGTAAGCTACTGAAGCGAGCATGTCTAAAAGGATACCTACCACAAATTTTATGCTTTTCTGATACTTACCCCAGTGAGGGAGCTTTTCTTTATTATTGCAGACATCCTCTTGCCAACAAATTTTCTGAAATAAATTTTTTTCTCTAAATTTCACAGGAAAACTTCTTTTATTATGAGTAAGTATGACTCGAGTTCTCATTTACTCTAATGGCCCTTTTACACCATTTTTCATATGAAGGTCTCTTAAACAAGATGTAAATAAAATAATGTAAAACAAATGTTGTAATGTAAATAACAAATTGAGTGTCAATGATGTCTTGTCCCTGTCTGCTGAGGGACAAGAAGGGAAAGGAAAGAAGGACATGTTAAGTAGAAAAAGTGTCCTGGGTTGTGAAAATATTCTTTGGAGTTGTGGCTTATCATTTTTTTAGGAAAGTTTTACAAATTATTCCTGGCATAATCAAACTATCTCCAAGCTGCCAGCGAAAACTGGGCAGAAGTCCTCATTCTTTCTGTGGGAGCAGCAGCCACACAAGGCCAAGAGAGGAAATACACTTTCAGGACAAGGTGCTTCACACTTCAGGCAGCTGATCAATACATTTTTCCTGGTATTTTCAGGGCAGAAAGTGG
>VYZM01011654.1:193108-220398 GCA_013398915.1 Dromas ardeola | reverse complement strand
TCAACAAGGAACAGCTAATGGGGAGGGCAGAGACAGCCTAGTATTGAGGGAGGGCAGGCTGCGCAACGATGGCAGCTTTGTGGACTTTGAGGCATCAGCTCAGCACCCAGGTTTTAGAAGGCCACAGGAAAATATGTAAGTTTCTGTGTCCCAGGATCCTCCATTCAAACTGACAGCAGACTTACTGAACATGTCTCTTACAGGAATTTCTAAGAACCTGTGCAGATTAATTAAGATTGACATGCGTATTGAAAACATACACTTACGTATAGTTTCAGTATTGCTATTACATAAAAGATCAAATCGTTTTAATTGTATTATTTGGGAGAATTCAAAATCACACTGTGCACATACCACAGAGACCTGAGAGATTTTTGCATCTTTATACTGGATGACAGCTGTAACTAGAGTACTGCAGTCAGGAGACCCGAAAAAAAGTCCAACTATGTTGGGATTGTATTTGAATTGATAAAATATTTCGGGTTTGACAGCACTTCCTTTTAGCTCTTTAAGACATAGGTAAATGCAAACACAATAGTTTTGAGAAGTATTACTTGGAATAATATTTTAAGTGTATAATTATTTTATAGCATTAGCTACAAGAAGAGAAGTTATATTATGAGTGCTGCCAGTATATGGTGCATGTTTTCACTTGAAATAGTTAACGCTGGTACCATTGCAAGTGTCAGCAGGGTTGTACTTGGTGCGAAAGTCTCGTGTACCAGTATAGTTTCTCCCAGTATAAAACACCCGCCTTTTGAGATACAGCTGTTTTAAGTAGGCAGACTAAGTCAGTACGGACCAAGTGCTCAGGCTGCGCATTTACAGACATTTCACACACTTGCTCCATTAGGGCAGTAGCATGGCAGCCACCTAACATGAACCACACTAAAAGCTGGGGAATCCTGATTTTAATGATTTTTGTTTGTTTGTTTTTTTAAATATTCACTATCAGATAAAACGCTGAGATTTACTGTTGAAACAAAAATATTCATACAACGTTAAAAGACCTCTTCAGTTACAAAATACATAATGTAGATCATACAAGAAAAACAGCATTCACCAGTAATAAAGAAAATACAGATAGAAATGCTTTAACTTAGTTTTCTTTATTACAAAAATGAAGACAGAAGTTGCAAAAAGTAAAATGAACTTTGAACAACAGATGAAAGGCACAAAGTTACATACATTTCTTGACACTGTGAAAAGATGCTGAGGGACATTACATTTACACTATGCACACGTTCTTCAGGGAGAAAGCAGAGAGATGACAGCAAGTATTGCATGCATGAAAGAAATCGGTGGAGCAAAATGTTAGTGAAGCATGAACAAGATGAAAAAAAATGCCATTTTTTCACAAATTAAAATAAAATACTTTAAATCCAGATTTTTTTCTTTCCTTTCATACTGTTTTTGAAAACAGAAACTTACAGAAATTGCAGTGCTTGCAGTATTTTTCATAGAAGTAGTTTGTACATGGTATATATTTTCAAATGTAATTCTATTGGGAATATGCACTCAGTAAGATTTACTTTGCTTGTATTACAGTTCACTTAACATGTATTATAATTAAAAATATATGAAAATAACATATTCACTAGAAATCACCTGTACAAAAATGTTAAACGTGTAAAATAAATATTCAGAACTATTAATAAGAATATCATACAATGTAATCATAGAATGGTTCGGGTTGGAAGGGACCTCAAAGATCATCTAGTTCCAACCCCCCTGCCGTGGGCAGGGACACCTCCCACTAGACCAAGTTGCTCAAAGCCCCATCCAGCCTGGCCTTGAACACCTCCAGGGATGGGGCACCCACAGCTTCTCTGGGCAACCTGTTCCAGTGTCTCACCACCCTCACAGTAATGGGACTATGGTGGCAAGAATTACTACTACAATTTCTCAGGACTTTATACCATAAAAAAATTAATAAAAATGGATATTCCCACCTCAGTTTCTTGATCTAGTTCTTTTAAAAGTTCTAAACTTAACATAGCTCTCAAGCATACAGCTTCCATACAGCTACTGTTTCTAAATAGGCAAAGTTGGTAGATTCTCTACACCTGATATTCGTCACCATTGGCTTTATTAGTATGTTGTCATTGTCATTACAAGGAATAGAATTTTCCCTGTGAGTTTCCATCACTTATACATTAAGCCTGATAAATTTGTACCAAAGGAAAACTGAAGATTTCTTATATGCCTGGAGAAATGGGATGGATGAAGTAGAATGTGATAAGCTCAAATGAGCTCTAGATGTAGCAAAGATTTCAGTGATGCCCTTATAGACCTCAGAAGCTACGTTTGCCTTGACATTGTTCAAACTACTTCCTAAAACTAAGAGGTTTTCCTTTTCTCCTAAAAATCCTGAAAAAATGAGCAATTAGAAATCATCAACATACTGGACAATGGGTAGAAAATTGGAGACCAATAGCACAAACACAAATTGTATATGAGTCTCCATTACCTTTTTTATAAAATAAATTCTTTTTGTTTGGCTTAATTAGTTAAATCTACATTTGGTACATACGTGAGTAGAGCTATTAAATTTAGTGCATGAGGTTTACATGCTGGAAAAATAATACTTGGTAAGGGCCAGGAATCTAAGTGTTGCTCATACGGTTACTTACTTCATTAAAACACTCTATCTGTTTATCTTTTAAATATCTATTTTTCATATGCACATTATATTTTTTACATCAGTGCTTGGCCTTATATTTCCATCACAAAATTAAATGGAACGTTATTTTGTTGCTTGGTAATACTATGTTTTGTACACCTCATAAAGTCACACAGACAGATATATCAGATAAATCACAGATGTTCTGTGATTCTAGGTGTGATTCTGTGATATTTTATTTCCAATGTACGCAGTATATGTGTCTTTCTCTAAGCAATATTTTTCCTATTTAGCGAGACAGCAATTTATATTCTAATAACCCTACTGTAATAAATGAAGAATCACATTTGAAGTTGTATTGTGTAAATACTCTGATTCAACAATAATTTGTAAATTTTAGGAACTTGTCAAAACTCTAGAAACAAGAAAGACAACAAGTAAAATCTGATTAGGAAAGAAGCTGGCCTTAGACTCAAAAGGCTGTAAATCAAAACATTTTAAAAGTACTGTTCCTTAGAGATACACTGCTATATCACAGAATAATCATTATCCTTTTTAAGTTTCTGTGCCATCAATTTGGCTTTAAGGCATAAGTTCAATGTAGAATATTTTAGGACTTCAGTCTTACAGACAGTTGAATATTAGCATTTCAAAATATGTGACAATGTTGAAAAAATGGTAACATTTTACACTGTCAATCATAAAACCTAAAATCCCTTTTACAATTACTACATTCAAAGGAACAAATTTACTTATCTAACATTTAGGTACTAATGACAGCAGAATATTAAATTCAATTTGTGAAGACATATTTTTCATTTTAATACAGTTTAAAACACAATTTTAATGCTGTTCAGTCTATAGCTAGCAAGTATAATTTAATTTGCAAATGTCTCTTTTCAGTTTTTCCTCATTCTCATCTGTAGGAAGACAAGATTTTAAAATCTTCTGTATCGTCCTACATATTGTACAAAATATTGTAAAATAATCTTGTTCTCATTGTTTTTAAAGATATATTTATGAAACATTCCTAAAGAGAAAACCAAACAAAACTGTATTAGTTATTCACCTCAGGAGATACATAACAACCCAAGGACATTATTTTCTTCCTCTTTTTCGTTCTTATTACGGAGGTTTTGGGACACTGTCCAGAACTGCTTGGCTCTGCTGCCACAGAATCCCTATAACATTAACTCATCCTCCTTGGACTTTGATGGGAGGGGTAGGGCCAAAAGAAAACAATCATATTCAAAGTACCTGGTAACCTCAAAATGCATAATGCAAAATAATATAAATTGGAGCAGATCTCAAATTTCTCTCATTTAAACAGGGGAAACATGTATTTTCCAGCTGAAGCTACTAACTTTTGGAAAAAAGATAAGTGATCCAAATCTGTCTCTTTATCCCACTGGCATTGTGACACTGAGGATAAAAGCCAACTTGTCATTTATAATGTATATTTAGCTTCTAAAATTTCTCAAGGCTTTTCATTAGCTCTTTCACAATATGTTTGGAAAGTCCACAGTCACTCTGTGCCCTAATTCCTATTTTGTCTTCTTCTATACCTATCTGTGATATTAGAATGATTTGCTAAGATAAGAAATTTATAACCGGTAAAGAGTACTTCAAATGTTTAACCAGAGTAGGAAAATTATTCAGAAATTTTCATTTTTCTACATTTATACACACCTGTAGTAGTCTCCTGTCTTGCTTTATTAAAAAAGTAAGAACAGAGACAAGTATATGACAGGTAAAATATGCAATAAAATATTACATAGAACAGCTTTAGTGTTTCAAATTTAAGGAAAGTAGGAAAATGCTGCAAGATAAGGAAATACCAGGATCAGACTGTGCAACCTTAATGAGACCCTATTTTATGTTTCATTCTATGAGATGATCTAAGTTTTATTGAAGACCTTTTAGTCCAGTGGCAGGCGCTCACTAGTTGTGATTGTACCTGAATTTTTTTTCTTTATTATTCAGAACAGCACTCTGTCTCCATTGTGCTCACAAGAGAAAATTTTGTTTCCTTATATGCATCCAGTCCCTATCCTACAATGGGATCAGAATGCAAAAGGGACTTGACCGCAGACAACAGTCTCTTGAAAGAATTTGCTCCTCCCCTGGTCTAAGAAGGAGCCCCAGTGTTTGTGCACGACTGTGCTCCTGCAAACTAAGAAAGATCTCCTGGGAGCAGATCGTGATGTGCTTGTGCTGAAGCACACTCCGGAGATCAAAAAATTCACTGTTGACCAGTTGTGAACTGAGATTTTCAGAGGCTTTTAATTAGGCCACGCTTGGGCAAGTTATTTTTTTTTCCCCTTGGGCATACAAGCGCCATCTATTTACTACTTATTTGCCAAATGTCAGTTCTCTGATCACAAGTGGAGATGTACTTGCAGGTTTTTTATTATGTTACTGGGAAAAAAGTGACAATAATGACAACAAGAAACATTTTCACTATCTGAATTTTAGAAATAGAAAAAAAGTAAAACCTCCTGCAAAAGTTCCTGCCCGGGGTGATTCTTCCCCTAAAAAAAATTAGCATAAGCAATAGCACTTGTCAGAGTTATACTCAATTGAAAATATGTTCTCACACCTGAAAGTTTTTGATAGCTGTTTATGTAGCTAGCCATTCCAAATCCTCTATTATCACAGTTAAAGAGGAAAGTTTCATTAAAAAAAAGATAGCTTAATGTTAAAATTCCTGTCATTCATTAGTTATTGTCTGTAGGTTCAATAAGCACTTAAGCATGAAACAAATAAATATTTTATTTTTTTTATAAGAATAACACTTATAAAACTAAATAACAAAGTCAATGCATATATTCACGCTGTCTATGCATGGAAAAACAGGCTTTCACCCAGCTGACACTGACTGGGAACCCAAAGTTTCGACTCCTAAAAAATCAGAATAGAAATTCTGTTTCTTCAAATGAAGCAAATGTGTGAGACTTCCTACATATCACAATAAAGCCAACATTTTGAGAATGGCATTTGCTTGAATCCCAGATACTTCATTATACCGAATATGTATTTTTTAAAAAAAACCCTATTTCTGTCAATAAATTAAGTCTTCAGATTTACACACACGCATTCTGGAGACAGCTTACTTGTGACATAAGCCCGTTTTCTAAAATGATTGTTATTTGTTTTAGATAAGAAGAGGTTTTATTAATGATGTTTTAAAGTAAAGACAAGAATAAATTGAAACTGGCAAAACTGACTATAATCACTATTTCTAAGAAACAAGAATATCCTTTACACTGGTGAAGACACATAAAACCGTAAATTTGACCAAATAATTTCAAAGTTAGAAGAAAATGGTATTAAACCCCAAAAGAAATTAACTATAAGGGGGAAAAAAATCAATATATACTGTTAATTTATTATCTTTGTTATGTTTAGGAACAATTTGAAGGGAAGTATCTTAAAATAAATATTTAATTCTGCCTTAGTGCACTGCTTTCTTGTGTTATTTTGTATGCAACAGAAGAGTAAACTATAAACTTAGTCAACTACATACATTCTAAAATCAAATACATGCAGTAAAATGTCCATGTGGACTCTTACGAAATGAACTTTTTTTTCAGAAGTTCTGTATACACTGTTTTATTTGCATAGTTTGTAAGCCATTCTTTTAACATGTAAAATAGGGAAAACTACTTTTCCCATTCTTTTCTAAAGAGCCCGTTAGCTCTTCAAGTCTAACAAATGCCATGAAATGGAATGTGGCACCCTTACAGTCACAAGAAGTGAGTTTGGTGGACAGGGGCAGCACATTTTATGTGCTGAGGCATGACTGCAGAGAGGTACAGAAAAAAATATATGAAATTAAATACTATGAACTAAAGCAATTAATAGACTATAAATTAGGGAAGAAATGTTTGTTAAAATCCACTAGAAAGTACAAAACATCTATATTAAGCATAAAGTTTTAAGTATATCATGGAAGAAGCTAGTAAAAGCACAACTCCGTGGAAAGGATTAATACAGAATCAAAATGCTCTCATGAAAGACCAATTGATGGTGTGCTCGGAAAGCCATGCTACTCAAAGTAGTAAGGTCTATGCATAGATTTCTTATAATCAAAATATAGTTGAGAAAACAGAATCAAATCACATTGATCAATTCAATAAGTTACATTCTCCAATTTCTGGCAGACAAAAGAGGCAAGCATCATCTGTTGAATTTGTCACAGAAATTACAAGCTTTCCAAAAAGCCAGATAAAGAATTTTGCATGCACAGACTGAAGTAATGATACTGTTCAGGATCTTAACTAGCAAGGGAAACTTAGAAGAGCTATAGAAAAGTACAATTTTTTATACAGGCCTGTGTTTATTTTCCTGTAAACGTAAAACTAAGAGAGAAAGGAAGAAAACGTATTGCTTGCCTTATCAATAGCATCAAAACATGTACCAGAAACTTATGACTACAATGAAAGAGAAACCAGCAGCATTCAGCTGCAGGGACTGGCCTCCATTTTCACGTCTAGTAGCTTCACAGCATCTCTCTGTGCGGATAAGAATCGTTACAGAAAATCAAGAGTGTGAAAAAGAAGTAAATTTGAGAAAAAAAGTGAAAAAGTTGACAAAAGATGAAAAATAAAGTATCAAAAGGAAAAAAGTGACAGTGGGAAAGGAAAAAGAGAAAAAATAATTAATTTAATATTTACATTGTGCCAGAGACAATCACTTGAAAGACATTACTCTAATAGAAACAACACATTACGATTAAAGTGTAGATGAAATTGTTACCACTGAGGTGCTCTGGACAAATCTAGATAATAAAGTACTCAAACCATAGAAAAGGTGTATAGCAGCAACATGTGGTTCTCCACAGCAGCCAAAGTGGTAAACTCTTTGGTCTAACTTTGGTGGTGGTTTCAACGATACACAATTTTAAAGAAATTAGGACTGTTCGAGCTGTTCAAAATTCACAACCAGTTCTTTTCCTTGAGACTTAAATAGTTTGGTCCTTATATTCATAGCAAAAAAAAAATCTTTGACACATTGAACTTCCACAGTTATTTTAATGACACAGCTTTCAAATGTTTTAGAGACTATATCTAACAATTTAATCTTTTAATTGGCACTTGGAGTTTTTCTAATTATATAGCAACACAATGCTAGCAATTACTTATAATGATTATTCTAGGTGAATAAGAGTACCATACTTGCAAAGTGTGGCCTAGAACTTCAACATACAACATCTGTGATGATTTTCTTCTTTCCTCATAGTACTCAAAAAGATAAGCAAACTTAAATTCACAAGGTTAAAAAAAAAAAAAAATCAATTCCTTTTGCAGCAGCAGATCTGTGAATACAGAGCAGTTCTTTCATTATTTGTTTTTTCTAGCATTCTGCTGCTTTTCTAGTATTCAGTGGTAGTTAATTTCTGTTATAGCTGTCCTGTAAGTATTACATTTTATAAAAAAAAAATATTTTTTTTCCTATGAACATCTCTGATGGTACAGCTACTGTAAGATTTTTTGTCTCTCTGATTCATATCAAATAAGTTCTATCAATTTTAATAATTGATTTCTATCCTTTTTCATGTAAAAACTGTTAGTCTTTGCAGGGAACAGAGCAAACACAGCTGTTTTTAGCCTACAGTAAGAACGTGCTCTATAACTTACAACAATGCTCATCTCCAGGATTTGGTGAGAAATGGCTCTATCTCTACAAATCCCCACAATTCTTATTATTTAACTTTTTAATGACACAACATAACTTTTCCTAGAACTAAGAATAAGTACCAGAAGCCAACTGCTGACATCACCCCATAGCTAACCCTGCCTCAGAATGTGGCCCTGTTCCGAAATAACACATTGTACTTGGAAAGGGCTTCTCTTTAACTGAGCTACATCCGATCACTTATGATTAATTTTGGTAACCAAAAGTTCTGCAAAATGCTCAAGGGGGAATATCAACAGTCTTTTCCTTGTTCGTTACCTACAGAATTGTTGACTGATATTAAAAAAACCCAGACAGTTTATATTTGCAAAAGCACATGGATCACTGATTGTGTACTGAGACAAAAAATACCACAAATATAACTGAAAGCCAACCTGGCCTAAAGAATGCTGTTGTTGCTACTGAAGTGAAAGTGCAGAAGGAAGAAATTTGGATTGGTGTTATGCGAAGAAGAGCTGCAATTAGAAATCTAGAAAATAAGCATAACAGATACTATTTGGAAATCTAAGGACCTGGAGATGAAAAAGAAATTCTGGAGCAAGGATCAGGTCAGGGAATACTTAAGAAAACTGGATATACATAATTCCATGGACTCTGATGGGATGCGTCCATGAGTGCTGAGGGAGCTGTCATTGCAAGTCCATTCTCAATAATCTTTGAATTGTTATGGAGATTGGGAGAAGTGCCTCAGGACAGCGGGAAGCAAATGTCCCTTCTGTCTTTAGAAGGGGCAAGAAGGAGGGCTTGGGGACCTACAGGCCAGTCAGCCGCACCTCAGTCCCTGGGAAGATAATGGAGTAACTAATCCTGAAAACTGTTTCCAGGCACATGAAGAACTGTTCCATCAGAAGCACTCAGCATGGATTCACAAAGGCAAAGTAATGCTTGACCAACCTGGTGGCCCTCTATGATGAAACGACTGGCTTGGTAGATGAGGGGAGAGCTGTGGATATTGTCTATATTGACTTTGGTAAGGCTTTTGACAGTCTCCCGTAAGATCCTTATAGAGAAGTTGCTGATATATGGGCTGGATAAACAGACAGTGAGGTGGAATTGAAAACTGGCTGAATGGCCAGGCTCACAGGGTATTCAATGGCATGAAGTCTAGTTGGAGGCCAGTGGATCACAGTGTACCCCAGGAGTCAATGCTGGTTCCAATCCTGTTCAACATCATCAGTAATTTGGATGATGGGGCAGAGCATGCCCGCAGCATCTTTGCTGATGACACAAATCTCAGAGGAGTGGCTGATACACCAGAGGGTTGTGCTGCCATCCAGAGAGACCTTCACAGGCTGGAGAAATGGGCTGACAGGAATTTAATGAAGCTCAACAAGGAGAAGTGCAAAGTCCTGCCCCTTGGGAGGAACAAACCTAGTCACCAGTATATGGCTGGGGGCCACCCAGCTGGAAAGCAGCTTTGCAGAAAAGGCCCCGGGGATCCTGGTAGACACCAACTCGAACATGAGCCAGCAATATGCTCTTCCGACAAGGAAGGCTAAATGGTAATCAGAGAGGAGGCCTTGGTCATGCAAGCACACTTTTGTGTGGTATCCTGATGTAAGAGACAACTCGTAAATTCCCCTAAACAAAGCAGCCTGAGGAACGTTTCAAACACTCGCAAGTACCAGTCATTCTGCTCAAGGAACTGATAAGGCTAACACCTGCTTATCTCTTGTGTGATTCATAGGAGACAGAAAACTGGAGCCTGGACAACAAATCTTACAGAAACAGAATAGCTCTGTTTTTTCTCCCCTGAAGGACTAGCTGTTTCTTTGGAAAGACATTAGGCCTGGTGGTGACCTTTGCCTCATTATCCACAAAATCCATATTAAAGTTCACACTCCTGCATATGCTAATGAATATTATTGAGTTATGCTAAACATATATGACTATAGGTCTCATCTCCCCACCCAAATCATGCTACACATCACCTGGGCAGGGGCAGGGGGAATACCTTAGACGAAATTGCCCCTAGGAATGGGTGAACATAAAAGGGGGAAGACTTTCCCTGGAGAGAGGATTTTGCCCGGGAAGATTTTTCCCTGAAGAGACCCTGAAGAGATTTTTCCCTGGGAATACACAAAAGAGCAGCCTTATGGCAACAACGCCCATTTGCTGAAACAAGGACCTACCGGTGATCTCTTTATCTCTCTCTTGATCTCTCTCTCCTTCTCTATCCCTTTGTTTCTGCCTCTTCGTCTCTATCTCTCCCTTTCTTTTTCTTTCCTCTTTTCTCTTTTCTTTTAAAGAAGTAACACAGAGGTATACTGCACCGCTTGCCATAATCCATTGTACATCTGTTATTAAATATAGCTTGCCATAATTTGTTATATGCCTAACCAATTATTGTGGACCTAGTTAAGACCTGGTTACTAATCTAATAAATGTTTGTATATGGACTTTGAGATTTGTCTCATCTTAGTCCGTGCCACTGGGGATTTGCAAATCTGAGTCACTTAACCCCCCTCTTTTCTAAGTGGGATGTGACACCTGACCTTGAGACTTGGTTGCAACCAGGTAAAATCTAATTTCAAACAGATCTGAAATTATATGAAATCTATGGAAAATGCTTCAAAGGACATAAGAACTATTCAGATTGGAAGTTTATTCATAGTTATGGTAAGTCAACAAATGTTATGTACTTTTGCGGTGGGGTACAGAACAAGAATGAAGAAGGCTGCTTTTTGGCTTCTCTTAGCTGATGCATGGTCAGGGTTAAGTCAGCTCTTCTGGAGAAAAGGGAGGTTATGCCTCCCTTCAGTGCAAGGCAGACTGTGCCCCAGGGAGTCTCTTGCAGCCCATGGGGTCAGGGTTGAAGGGATGTGAGAGACAAGGAGAGCACCCGCAGCAAGAGAGTCTGCTGTTTGGCAGCAAGACGTGACAGGAACAAAAACCTACCCCAGCTACACAGATGGGACCGTATAGAATTTATTTCCACCCAAAAAAAGTCAATGAATTGCTTGACTGGGAGAAAAGGACTTGCCCCGAGAGAAAATTGTGGGCATCAGGGAGACTTATTTCTATTTTCCTGTACTTAATAATTTTCAGTCTCTGGATTAAAAAGTTTATTATCCTATCTTCTATTCTAATATAAGACTGTCTGTATAGTTCAAACCCCCTATTTTGTCTGTGTAATACATCATAAAATGTACATACACAAATTCAAATACATATACATATATATATATACACACACACACATATCTTTACCATTGATGGGAGCTATTTTTGTTTTTCTTTCACTTTGACCAGAGATCCTGCATTTTTGTAAAAACTACTGATAAAAATCATGTTTGGCATGAAGAGTATCATCTTTGCTACTAGTGTTGATGAGAGAAAATACCACATATTAGATTGTCCCTCTTTGCCTGTCACTAGATGATTTTAAGAATTGGTTACAGACAATGCACTGAAAAAGAAAGTAATTGAGATGCAAAAGGGATTAAAATTTATCCAGGACTGTTAATAAAAAAATATTCCAACAGGTCATGCAGTATTGGAAGTTAAAAAAACCCAAAACAACCAATAGCATAAAGTGAGAAAAATAGGTCTAAGGGTTTCTTATTATCCCCAAATGCTTTTCCCGTTTTCCCACTATCGTGCCAAGTTATTAATTTATAATGAAGAAGAAAAAACTTATGAGAAAACACAACTTGTGGCTGTTTTTAATTTATCTACCGGGCTTCCAGAGAAACAGCACTGGCTGGATAAAAGATTTTGGAAGATGGCACCTGCATAAATCTTCTGCCACTAATTTCTGAAAATATATCTAACACTTGCAGAAAGTATCTTCTTTTAACACCTTCTATTTAATTTTCTTTTAAGATTCATTTCATATAGAATTGTAGATGTGGCTTTAGGTTGCAATAGCAATGGTTCAGAATGACAGCTGATTTGGACACTTTTGTACCAGCTGCATGGTACAAAGACAGGATCTCCCTCTGCCCTACTGAGAAGGAGTAAATGGACCCATACAAATGGCTCTGGGAGCTGATGGGGTTTAGCTGTTCCCGGTGACACCTAGTCAGAGGGTTTGTTATGGCTGCAGAGGTTAGTCTATGCTGTCCTAACACTGATAAAGAGCACAGGTCCTTTGAGAATCTCCTTTTTTCTCACAGGACTAGAAGAAGCTTAACACTATAGAGAAGCCAGAACAAAATTTTCTAAAATATTACAAATAAGCAGTTAGAGGCAAGCACACCAATGTTAAGAGTTGCACCTGCCTGCAAGTACTGCCAACTAACAACCCCAGTAAGATATTGAAATACATAAAATACTACATTTAAGACTATGCCACTCTTTCTTCAAAGCATGATTCTTAAATACATGCTCATACACCTAAGTAAAAAGTGAAATACAAATATGCAATTGCTTACTGAAAAAAAAACCCTCAAAAAAGTAGGAAGTAAAATAATATATACATAGATATAATATACAGTAATGTATGAATAAACATATACACATACATGAATATATTTGTATATTCATTTATTTAAGGGAAAGTGTTTTAAGAAGTTGGTTTGCTGAGTATTTCTCGGAGTCAGTGCAAGGTTCCATTGGTAAACCCTTCAGAAAACCAGGAAACTTTTATTAAAAGGATTACAAATTCTGAGGAACTAATCACAAATTGAGTCATTCAGTGAATGGAGATTGTGTTATAGGCCTAGAAACAGAAATTACAAAATCAAGTAGATCTATAGTTGGAGGCTGCTGAGGCCAACCATGTGAAAATTTAAAGGAATGTCTGTCACATTTATACACCTCACTGACGCCAGACGGCAATTTGCAGCCTCGGGCTCCTTCCTAGACCTAAGACTGGTAATGGAAGATCATCATATTGTGTTATTATAGAATCTGACTGCCAGCCAGGAGCTCGTACTTGCTCACACTTATATAGCAGGCAGATGTTGTGGACTCGGTGCCCACAGGAGTTGTGTATTCACTTAAGTAGAGTTTTGGCTTCCAGTCCCTGCTCTCAGGGATTACTACTTCTGCCTTATATCCAATTGCTATTGAAAGCATAAGCGAGCTCCTTCTGCAGGAATCAGAACCAAAGTTTTATTTCTTGTGACAACTCCCATTTCCCTGGTAAGCACCCACCGAAGGACAACAAATGTATCCTTGCCTTCACCTCTCTCCAGTTCTCTGATTAATTGCATTAGCTTGCACACGTTTTCACCATAATAGTATCTTAAGTATAGTTAAAAATCATAATACTTAGGTAATCCCAAAATTCTCTTGGAAAAAGTTATATCTGTGAGATTGCATACATAGGATCTACAGGTATGTTGTTTTTTAATTTAATTTTGAGCAAGACAGAAACACTCAGTTCAGCTGAAGTGCCATAGATCTGGCCGCATACAGATGAAAACCTTCAGGAGTCTTAGCAACTTTTCCCATAATTACATGAATAGTCAGGAAGTGAATCTCAGTCATCAGAAGCAGCTAAGTGAGCACGGGATAGGTGATGCAGATTTCATTCAAAAGTCTACCTAATTTCATTCTTGTTGCCTACGTCCTTCTTTGGACCTAGCTGTAGATGCCTGGCTGCAAATACCTAAGCCTCAAAGCAGACAAATAGTGCATCATCCGAGTTGACTAACTGATATCAGAAAGAATTATTGTGCTCAAAGTTAAGCATTGTATATACTTTATCTATCAAGTTTTAAAAGAGTAGGTTCATACTTTTGCAACAAGGTTTTTTAAAAGTATATATTATATTGCAATAACAATATTATGCCATTTCAAAACAAGATACCCATACTGACTCATGAATATGAACATTAATGTTCCATTGATTCTAAGTGTCTTTTGACATACTTTTGAAAATCGCCTACAGAATATTTTTATGATGGGAAATTCACACCCTTTTCAGGCTTGCAAAAACAGTTGTCAAGGAAACTAATTAGTTCCACAATCATAATTGCAATAGTGATTCATATAAAGACGACCTGATGTTAAATAGTGTAACAGACTTCTTACAACTACTTTGAGGCTATGGCAGAGCACTGAAAGGGAAAAGCCCCTAAATACCTATAAAACTGTGTTCAGAGAAAAATGTTCTTCCTATCTTCTGAAACTAAATTAACTAAGCTGCTTTTTACTTGAATGTCTAGAGAAAATCTACATTATCATTTACACTGGCATGTCATTTTTCTGTCAGTTCCAACAGCTGTGGCAATAATATGTAATATTTTAAATAATTGTAACAGGTTAGATTGCATTGGAAAACAAGTAACATTTGCAAAACCAGGACATTTGTGTTTCAAGTATACAAAATTGCAGAATGGCTTATCCCTTCCATTTACCTAAATAAGGTTTTATTTATTTTTCTACTTGATATATATTTTTATTTCCTTGGGACAATAAGCTTTCCTATTTTTTTTCCCTTTTATTTTTTGATCATGTAGTGAAATTTCATTTCTGAATGATGGCAATCACAAGGCACTATCTGTTCAAAAACACAGGGCCTATTGAGGCCCTGAATTTCAATCAAGATGCAAATCAACTCTCACTACTGCAATTCAAGTGCATAAAACAAATATTTGTACTAGAACTGATCTGAACCTGCTAATAAATTACAAATGCCTCCTCCTTTCTATAAATGCAAGTAACAATGCTTTCAATACCAACAAATTGCTATGGAATATTAAAAAAAATTGCAGAGATCTTGAGATAACTTCCCTGGAAATATATGTGAAGAAAACTTGCAATAGACAGAAAAAAATTTTGTTAGTTATTTCAAACTTTTCCAGTGACACAGTAGTCTATGACTCATTCAAATTCATTGCCACTTTACTAAGGTCAATGCTCATCACATGCTCAGACTGAAACATAGATACTGATATGGTTTACTTTTTAATATATTGTCCATTATATTTATTTGGTAAGATTTTAATTTGATTCTAATACTCTAATAGTTTAATATATGGCATACAGAAAACACTCTTTTAGAGGATTTAACACCTGATTTTAAAATGGTAATGATGACACTGATCTAACTTGTAATTTGTTGTTAAAGATATCAGCTCATAATTCAGACAAAAAGTTTGAAGTCTCTTCCTCATAACATTAGTTTTATAAAAAATAAAAATTATCCATAATGTAACAGAAATTACCATCATATTTTAGGTTTATTCTGAATGAAATAATTTTGCATTGCTGTGCCATAATGTAACTTTATGTTGTGAGCATTAAAGTATTAAAACTTGATAAATTAGTTGCTGAAATGCACTCACTCTTAAATACTATGCAATTTTCCTTAAAAAAAATTCAAACTTTCCTATTTACACACTTAAAAATATGAACATTTCTATAGATTTTAGAGCTTGTAAATAGGACTAATAGAAGGCTGTATGTTGACCATGTTAGTGTGAATCACTAAGATGGTATTTAAACAAGATTATTTGAAGTTTTAACCTCATCAGACACTAAAATAAATACCTTTATCACATGTGTATCTTGAAGCACATGTAGAGATATGTTTGAGTGGGACTGAAATTAAGAATTCTAACAATTCAGTGTCTTCCAACAGACAAATAGGCAGTACAAGGAAACTTTAAAATGTACAGAACGTGTATCATAAATACTATATTTATTGTTGATTGTCATCATCTGGGTTGAAGGTTCAATGTTTATTCTGTACTTCCAAATTGCTTTATTACTAAGAGAAAAGTAGGAAATGGGGCTCCATTTATGGATTTTGAATTGAGTCTTTGCTGATAATAGCGTACCAGGTCTTGGGCTTTGTCAGTTAAAGAAGTCTTCAGTTACCTTATGTTCAACTACACACGTTAGCGTACTATGCATAGCAAATAATTCGTAGAGAGAAAACACTCTAAAATTAACTTACCTGTAATAATGTTGGGCTTCGGTGGCATGCTGAATTCATACAATGTTGGTTCAGAATAACCCAGTCTGTTCGCAGCTGTAATTTGTACTTCGTAACCCATGGTCCATTGAAGATGCTCTAAGATGATGTGGTCTCTACTACCTTGCACTTTTTTCTCTAGCCACTGGTCTTCCTTATCTTTCTGTAAAGATGCAAATATTAGTTTAAATTCTCAAAACGTCGTGTATTATTTGTCTAAACTATGTGTCTACATGATGCACAAAAAATACGGAGTTTCATTTACAGAGGTTATGAATATTCGAATGACCTAATTTTGGAGTTCTGAATACTCAGGCTTTTTTGTAATTTTGACCACTCCTAATCATGTTTCTACACTGTGGCTTTAGGGATTTTGTAGGCAATCACTTTTAACCTCTTGGCTTCAATTTATACTTTGCTCAAATACTGAAGTTTATCTTAGGGAACAGCAGGATAATTATTTACAAATGCTGCTAAGAATAAATTCTGTAAAAGACTTATTTTACAGAGATGTTTCAATTACATTTTGATCAATGTTCTTTAAAAGAAACTTGCCATTAAACTCAAACTTGAGTTGTTCATGAATGCAGGCTGTGCTTATATCATACATTAGTTACATAATGAAAACATACACTAACATTTTGCAAAACAGGTTGTATGCAGCAATATAAACACCACTGAGAAAGTATGCAATCTATGTCTACACTGATGAGAGGACACATGTAAACCATTAAGATGGTGTCCCAGAGAAGAAAAGGGTTCTCATAATTCAGATAATTATCAAGACACCTATACAAAGGGAACAAATGAGGACTTCAGTTGCAACCTTGATTCTCACATTTCATAAATTTGGAGTGCTTACATTTGCAATCGCTCCTTTTAGTGCACAATATATTTAATTATTACAAAATAACTAATAGGTAAAAGGATAAAAAAATATACGATGTAAAAAAAAAAAAAAAAGCCATCTTGTTCAAAGGAGTATCAATAACAGTCAGTAAGAATCCATGCTGTCCTATTCTTTCTAAACACTGACGTACAATACAGTGGCAAAAACTATGGCTGAGAGCCAAATCCTGTCCATCCAACCCATACAGCAACACAGACCCAGTCAGTGGATATAAACTCTCTGGGAAAAAAAAATACTGGGAAGTAAAACTTCTTGCTGCAGACTACTCTGCTTCTCAGTAGCCTATATTTACACTCTTCACTGAAGCATCCTGCTGTTGACTGATGCAAGCGTCAAAGAAAATAGCATCTAAATTAGACAGTTCAGGGCCCAATCATGTTCCTTATGCCTGTGGGGTTTTTTGTCCCCAGTCTTCAGAAAATAGAGT
This sequence comes from Dromas ardeola, assembly GCA_013398915.1. NCBI lineage: Eukaryota > Metazoa > Chordata > Aves > Charadriiformes > Dromadidae > Dromas > Dromas ardeola. Next base: position 202,871 of record VYZM01011654.1, on the reverse strand, counting down.
GACACACTAAACTCCCTTATGTGGACTGCTGCAATAACTTATTTGCTATCAGCACTGAGCGTGATGATTTTTCCATCCTGACTTCACCTTTTCTTAAACTCTTCCTTGCTTCTTCTGCACTGGCATTGGTACTGACACATGATAGTCCTGGGAATGATTAAAATAGAGTGAAACATCTTTTCAGGAACATTTGCAACAAGGTGAAAGTGCCCACTTGGTGCAGCAGTAGACCAATGAAAAACGTCACAATGGTAGTCACATTACAAATAATGAAAAAAAGTAAATACACTGGAGTAACAATAGTTTCGTCATCAAAGAGTGAAACTGGTATTTTCTGTCAAGGATATTTTTCCATATCCTTGTGGATAATTTCTTTTCCAATCATCTGGCATGCCACTGAGCGAATACACTTATATTTACATTCCACTGAGTGAATCCACTTATATTGTCACTATATCAAACTACTCTTACAAAATATATTTTTGTATACCACTGCTAAAATAAAAGGGATTAATACTGATTGCAATATGCATATGCAAATACTCCCTAGTAATATTAGGAATAGCAAAGCTACATAGCACCATTTTTTAATGCCTGTTCTTTTAATGCCTGAACTTTGGAAGGAGTTAGGGGAAAAAAATACAACCAGATTCCAAAGAATAACAACATGAGAGAAATCAGAAGATCCACACATGATCTTGGTGTGTGTACATACAACTGGGGAATACCAGAGAGGTTCAGAATCACAGAAGGAGAAAAAATATTTGAAAATAAAGATTCAGGCTAACATGGTTCCTGCCGGTGGAAAAGACAGCATTGCAAACAGATATATGACCATATTTTGAAACCAAACTGTAGAATTATATGTGATGAATAGAATAAGCTTAAGATTTGGATGAAAAACTATACAGATTTCTGTATGAGGCTGCTCTTCTGCAGACATAAGATTAAAAGGCAGTTGTTCCACAGTTTGATCAGGTGAAGAATAATGAAAGAGCTGAAATGTAACAGGATACCTGCATGCTATACCAGAGAAGTGACACCCTAAGTTTAGTTGAAAGTGAAGCCAGCCAGGTGGATTGAGACAAATGAAACAAAGTCCAAGCCCTGAGCTCAAAGATAGCAAAACGTTTTATGAAGAGTGACAAACACAAGTTAGGAGGAAGAAGAATAAAGAAAGTATCTGGAAAACAAGCTGTCGTCTTCTAAAGATAAACAGATGAAGTCTTCCAGAAAACAGTCTGCTTTTGGCATTTTAAAGAAAAAACAGAACTGCAACGTCCTTCATTATAGCTGTTATTTCACATGTATTTTCAAGTACTTTTTTTACTAAGTAGACCTCAGTAATGTGTCCAGATTTATTTTACTGTTAGTGTAGAAATGGAAAGAGAGGGATAAGAACGCAAAACAAGAGTCTGTCAGTTAAGCCTTCCTACAAATCTCATTGTTTATGCTAACATCCTTTAACTGGTAGCTTAAGGAGCAGAAAACAGAACTATAACAGAACAGTTCATACCTTATTAGGCTGTTCTATTATTAATATTGCTTAAAATTTATACAAAGTTCTACATAAGCACAGTGTTTTACAACAAATGAAAGAAACATCTACATTACAAACTACAAACTAATTTGAGAGGTGAGCTAATATAAATGTCTTCAGTAATCATTATCAGCAGTTGTATCATTAATATCCACCAACAAATGCACATTTTCAGGAACTGCAATCAGACCTGCAGCCTCAGAGATTAAACTGTTTCTTTATTTGCAGTTCATGTTGTTTCATATAATGTGGAAATACTCCTTTACAGAAGGTCGCTGGTGCTGTGAAACTAACCAATTGGCAATTTCTGGGGATCTTACAGCCCACTTCCATTACTTTTAAGCCTTAGATTGACACTGTCCTCTTCCCAGTAGAAGTCTTTGGGTGAAAAGAACCTACGACAATGCCACAGACTAATGATACTAAAAAAAAATACAAAAAAAGTTATTTCTTAATTGCATGTATATCGGCTTTAAATATAAGCATCAGACAAATTTACCTCACAAGTGTCTGAGAGCTAGATTTGTCAGACAGCTGTAAGTAAACTAAGCACCTAAATACCCTGACAAAAAAAGAGTAAACAAAGCAGTGTGAAACTCCAATCTACCCTGACTTGGCCGCTTCTCAAAAAACTGAGGGCACATCTGAAAACAGTGGAAGTAAAGCCAATCTACTGTTTAGGCACCTAACTGTTTATTAGTCTAGAAAATAACACCTCTTTAATGGTCATTTTACATTGTACCCAAGATTACATTCTCTGGGAACCCATAAAAAGTGAGGAAAAGTGATTAACCCCCTTCAATCCTTTCCCTTATTCTCCATCCTCCTTGAATTGTTTCAGTGAAAAGTTCAGCTCAGACTTGTTATTATGGTGGTCCCTGTGATAAAAAAAAGGGTAGGAGATGCCACACTATCTTGGAAGCTGCCAGGAAAAATATCAAGAAATCCTCACAGAAGACAATCTGATAGCTTAAAGCAGTGACTTCCCAAGAATTCATTACATTAGGTGATGCTTTGTAGGTCTGGGTAGTACGGGAGAAATACTGAACAAAGCACAAAACATGGTTGATAACATACATAGTGTTAAAATGCACAGGAAGTCCAAGGATCTGGCCTGGTAAAGCAGAACTTAGAGATGCCAATGAGGAGAGGTGCTATGCTGGACCTTGTTCTCACCACCAAGGAGGGGCTGGTGGGGAATGTGAAGCTCAAGGGCAGCCTTGGCTGCAGTGACCATGAATTGGTGGAGTTCAAGATCCTTAGGGCAGAGAGGAGGATGCACAGCAAGCTCACTACCCTGGACTTCAGGAGAGCAGACTTTGGCCCCTACAGGCAAAATACCATGGAATAAAGTACTGGAGGGAAGAGGGGCCCAGGAAAGCTGGCTAAAATTCAGAGATCACCTCCTCCAAGCTCAGGAGTGATGCATCCCAACAAAGAGGAAGTCAGGCTAAAATGCCAGGAGGACTACATCAATAAACAAGGAGCTCCTGGACAAACTCAGACACAAAAAGGAAGCCTACAGAGGGTGGAAGCAAGGACAGGTAGCCTGGGAGGAATACAGAGAAATTGTCTGAGCAGCCAGGGATCTGATTAGGAAAGCTAAAGCCCAGATAGAGTTAAATCTGGAGAGGGCCGTCAAGGGCAACAAGAAAAGCTTCGACAGTCAGTGATAAAAAGAAGACTAGGGAAAATGTGTGCCCTCTCTTGAAGGAAATGGGACACTTGGTTACCCGGGATATGGAGAAGGCTGAGGTACTCAACAACTTCTCAGGGATGTGATGACATCCATATGCAGGTTGGATGAAATTGCTAAGCTACTACCCATCATATTTGAGAAGTTGTGGCAGTCCGGTGAAGTTCCCACTGACTGGAAAAAGGGAAACATAGCCCCCATTTTAAAAAGGGAAAAAAGGAAGACCTGGGGAACTACAGGCAGGTCAGTCTCACCTCTGTGTTCTTGGCAAGGTCATGGACCAGATACACCTGGAAACCATGCTAAGAAACATGGAAAGTAAGGAGGTGATTGGTGACATGAAGCCAACGTGGCTTCATTAAGGGCAAATCGTGCCTGACAAATTTGGTGGCCTTCTACGATGGGGTTACAGAGTTGGTCAATAAGGAAAGAGCAACTGACATCATCTACTTGGACTTGTGCAAGGCCTTTGACACTGTTCTGCACAACATCCTTGTCTCTAAATCAGAGAGACATGGCTTGGATGGATGGACTTCTCAGTGGATAAGGAACTGGTTGGATGGTTGCACTCAAAGAGTTGCAGTCAACAGCTCTATGCCCGAGTGGAGACCAGTGATGAGTGGCATTCCTCAGGGGTTGGTATTGGGACTGGCACTGTTTAACATCTTTGTCAGTGACATGGAAAGTGGGATTGAGTGCACTCTCAGCAAATTTGCCAACAACACCAAGCTGTGTGTCGCAGTTGACTCGCTGGAGGGAAGGGATGCCAACCAGAGGGACCTGGATGGCCTTGAGAGGTGGGCCCATGCAAACCTCATGAAGTTCAACAAGGCCAAGTGCAATGTTCTACACCTGGGTCAGCGCAATCCCAAGCACAAATACAGGTTGGGCAGAGAATGGATTGAGGGCAGCCCTGAGAAGAAAGAGTTGGGGGTGTTGGTGGATGAGAAGCTCAACATGAGCTGGCAATGTGTGCTTGCAGCCCAGAAAGCCAACCGTACCCTGGGCTGCATCAAAAGAAGCATGGCCAGCAGGTTGAGGGACGTGATTCTACCCCTCTACTCCACTCTTGTGAGACCCCACCTGGAGTACTGCATCCAGCTCTGGAGCCCCCAACAGGACATGGACCTGTTGGGACGGGTCCAGAAGAGGGCCATGAAGATGATCAGAGGGCTGGAGCACCTCTCCTATGAAGACAGACTGAAAGAGTTGGGGTTGTTCAGCCTGGAGAAGAGAAGGCTCCGGGGAAACCTTATAGCGGCCTTCCAGTACCTAAAGGGGGCCTACAGAAAAGAAGGGGAGGGACTCTTTATCAGGAAGTATAGTGATAGGACGTGGGGCAATGGTTTTAAACTGAAAGAGGGTAGATTTAGATATTAGGAAGAAATTCTTTACTGTGAGGGTGGTGAGGCACTGGAACAGGTTGCCCAGGGAGGCTGCGCATGCCCCACCCCTGGAGGTATTCAACGCCAGGCTGGATGGGGCTTTGAGTAACCTGGTCTTAGTGGGAGGTGTCCCTGCCCATGGCAGAGGGATTGGAACTAGATGATCTTTAAGGTCCCTTCCAATCGAAATCATTCTATGATTCTATGCAAAAACATTTAACTGTTTTATAGTAGGTATTTCAGAGTGGGAGTAACTGAGAAATTATCTCTTTTTAAATGATTCGTGTTTACAGAATTTTGTTCTAGAACCTATCATAAAGCAACAAAATGAACACAGTCCTCTGTCAACATAATCAAACAAAAGTGAAGCACATAATCTACCAATCAAACATTTGTCTGCCAAAATTCAGAGCATTATTAGTAACACTGTCCCAGGTCAACAGAGTGAACAACTTGTAGGCCTGCAAAAAACAGTAATTCTCTAACATTTCCTCCAAATATCATTATGGACATAAAAGCAAAAAATAAATTAAATGCTGTTATTGGTTTTTAAAATAGATTTTAAATCAATTTTTCTTGCTTCTACCTATAAGTTTATAAAAGATGGATATTTTTATTATTCCATTCTAATTCCAAATTTTTACGCAAACTTAACATGCCAGGGGAAAAAAAAGTCAACACCCTGCCCCATTTTTTTTTTTTTTTCTAGCTCACTGTTCCATTCTGTGACTTGAAAGTATAGAAGCAGAATTCCCTTTTCCAATCACCAAGAAGCCTATTTTAATACTTGCTTCTTAAGCATTATGAAGTAATTCAGGATACGGTACTGTCCTGGTTTCAGCTGGGAAAGAGTTAGTTTTCTTTCTAGTGATTGCTGTGAAAGGAATGTCAACAATGCGTATTATTTTAGTTGTTGCTAAGCGATGTTTATACTTTTCAAGGACTCTTTTCAGCCTTCCATAAAAGCTGAGGAGGAGCATAGACAGAACAATGGAATGGCCAACGGAATATTCCATACCATAGACAGCATGCTCAGTATATAAATGGGGGTTGGCTGGGGGGTGGGAATCCGCGATCACTGCTCAGGAAGGCACCAATTCACCACGTGGTGAGAGTGACTTGCGTCATTATTATTATTATTATTACTATTACTAATTATTTTCTGTTATTGTTCTATTAAACTGACTTTATCTCAGCCCATGAATTTTTTTCTTTCCCTTTCCTCTCCTTTTCTCCCTGTTATCCCTGCCCTTTTGGGGGAGAACTACACAAGCGTCTGTGTAGTCCTGGCTGCCAGCTGGGGTTAAACCACAATAGGTACCAAAATCATAACTGAAGGCTGGGAAGAAATCTCTTCAAGATAATAGACTGATACATATTTTCAGGGAACGGTGAGCAACATTGTGCACCAAGCACAAATTCACAATTACAAGGTGCAGCTACAGAATGCCCACCACGGTCAAAATGCACTTGAGCAGTAAGCACAAACTTTTGCTTGTGACTATGTGGGTCGTGTGTAAGTAGTTATACCTGTATGGTGATCCCACTTTGTTTGCATGCTCTTTCTGGTGCTAAGCTTAACCTACGTAATATCTTCCAAAGGCTCCTTTGTAGCCTGCCTTTCTCTTGCAGGTCTGTGCCTGGTCATCCACCTGGCCTGGACTGCTGTTGCAGTCTCTCCTCTGTATCAAGTGCCCCTTCCTCCTGGCTTTCCTTATCTCCTCACCTTCCCCTTAGTTTGCATAAGCTCTTCAGCCCTCCCCTCTAGCTTTTAGTTTATTACTATAGTACTTAGTAAATAACACAACAGATAATAGCCATTCAAAAATTCAGTACACATTTCCCCAGTACTTTGCATGCATGAAGCTTAACATCCATTGTGCAACACCAGCAACCGATCACGTGTACCACAACCAACATTAACAGTACCATAAGCAGGAACAACCAGAGGGGAGCTTGAGCTGGTCCCCATTAAAATTACACAGTTACTATGAGAAATGTTGTTAGAGGGTCATTTCCTGCTTTGGACAGGATGCTTGTCTAAGAATCCCCATCACTGCTCTTCCTGGCTGACTAGTAGGGAGCAGTTTTCCCTTCTCTTTCTCTCTCTCCTCCTATTCTTTCCTAAGGTAACTTTGAAGTCAATGTACGACATCAGCTTCAGGCTCCATCAGTGAAGCCTTGTAAGATTGTCTTGACTTTCTTTGTGCAACTGCATGAATCAATTTGAGGCTGCTACTCATAAAAATTGCATAGTACCAATTTCTCTGGAATACATAACAAAACATGAAGGTTCTTATTACCTGATTATAGTTAGTAAGTTCTGCCCATAATATGAACAAACTGATGTTAGGAAAAGCTATATTTGACAGAATGAAACGCATGATTTCCAGAAAAAGAAAACTTACAATTGCCCTAAACCAGCCCATAATATTGCTATAATATCTTAAAGGCTGTCCTTCTCCCAGTTTAAAAAATAAAAATGAAAATAAATAAATCTGTAGACAACTTAAATATGAGGGAACTGACTCTTAATAAGACATAAGCTGTTATGAAACACAAAGAAGAAAAAGCCACTGATGTCTAGCTTGTTATCCTATATGCTCTTTGAAGATGCAAGCAAATACATTGGTCCAGGTGCTAATAATGAGTCTGGCAAGAGTTATAGGAAAGCTAATTAAATACGACCAATGGGAAAGATAGAGGAGAAGTAGTCAACAGATAATTAAGAACTTTAAATAGCATCCATTCATTTTGATTAAAACACCGAAAAAATTATTGTGCTTTTTGTTGCAAGAAGGCCTTTAATTTAGTCAAATTGCTTTTTCAATTGGAAGCTTAAGGAGATATGGATTTGAGGTCCAAGTAAAAGCTATCTTCTTCAGTAACCTATTAAGTTTCCAGTTACTGCTTAAACTGTACATTTATCTTTCAAGAATACAAATGAAAAGTGATCTTTTATACTATAATATTGTACCTTATTCAAAACACTAGATCAAAGTCAGGTTTCCAAAAATATACAGGATAGATCCAAAATCATTTAGCTTGCCTAAATCACAGAAACAGATTAAATTCCATATACTGCATGCACATTTGATATCCAAATGGTTTATTTTCTTATCTTCTCAGTTATAAATACTTAGAGGCATTGCAATCTAACTAGGAAGCTCAATCCCACAAAACTGCATTGTATCTTGTATTGCATATTTTACTACCTTCTCTCTTCTTTGCAATTACTTTTCTTTTATGCCAACTGTACTCACTGGACTGAAAGTCATTTAAGAAGGTCAATTAAGACTTAGGGATCAGTGATATCAGAATAACTGCCAGTTATTCCCTCAGGCTACTCTTAAAAGCCCTACCAAATTTTTCTCTCTTGGTTTGGAGCTACCAATCTTCTTTGGTTATACTTAGCTTCGGAAAATCATTTTATGTGCCAGGTTTAGCATTTGGATAATCCCAGAAAAATCACCAAAAAGTTATATTATAGGAAACACCAGGAAATGTGACAAAAACTATTACAAAATAAGGAATTAGCTTTTTGGGAACACTGGAACAGGTTCTGCATTAAATTTCTCAAAGATTTCTTGTTTCTGTTAAATACAGTTCTCACTACCTTCTGTTAAACGTCATTTAACATTCCCAATCTCTTTTAGACTCTCAAAACGGCTATGTAAATATGCTATTGAACTCTGTTAAATGTCTTTTTACTGGGTCTAGTCAGAGTCAGATAAAAGTACTATAATCTTCCTAATGGAACACAAAGTTATTAGAAAATGCACACTTTTTAATTAAATTCATTGCTTTTGCTAGCTGTATAGTTACTTCTTCAACCCAATCATTTCTAAGCAGTATATCAGGAAAGGAGGGATATTTTAGCTACTTTAATAATTAAAAAAAAAAACCAAACAAAACAAAACCACTTTTTTTTTTCATAGAAAAAGAAATTACACATTGCAGAAAAGACTGTTTTCTAAACTTGCTAGAACACCAGATCAGACTCTAGGTGACAGAAGACAAATAAACTCTGCATGACGGCTGTTAAATAACTGATATGTACACTGAAACTCATGGAAGTCTGAACAATTTGCCAATTATTTGGCTTTTTTAAGCTGACCCTTGGAATCTAGAAAGATAGAAAATATGAAACATGATCAGATAATTAATCTCATTTAAAATTAATGAGGAGCACTGGAATATATCTTTCTATGTCTAGAATGCTATATATCAATACAGACACATTTGTAACAGGTTAATAATTTGCTGTTCAAACAATCCTTAATTATGTAACTTTAATGTCTGCTAATTTACTGCACTTTTGAGAGCTGAATATCCTGGTTTAAGGTAAAACAGAACCAACTTTCTGTTCAGTAATTTTATTTCTTAGCTAGGCCTCTTCTAACTCTCTGAAATTAACAGCATGTTGTGTCTGAAATGGTTAGTGCCAAGGAATGGTACGCAGAGAGGCTCTTGCTTATACCTATTGCTATAACAACCAAGGTCAGCTAATTTCATCATTTGCCCTGTTGGAGGGTTGGAAATGGAAAAGCGTAGAGGGAACCCACCTGCAGGGAGGAGCGAACAGGACAGGTGACCCAAAACTGACCAACAGGGGTATTCCACCCCATCTGCCCCAGGCTCAGTATAAAAGCTAAGGGATCAAAGGGTCAACTCTCTTCCTTCAATGGCTGACGTCCAAGGAGGACCCTGTCTGTTCATCTGCCTTTGATCCCGATCTGTGTGTTCTGACTCCATCTGTGGAATCCAGTTCCCACCCATCACTGAGTCCAGTCTGGGACTTCCCCAGGGCCTGCCAGTGACATCATCCTGGGATCTTAATACGGTTTTGTATATACTGTATCTATTTCATTATTTTCCTTTTTATTTTATTATTAATATTTCATTAAAGTAGTTTAGTTTCTTGTAAACTTTGAAATCTCTCTTTATCTCTCCTGCTCCTCTCAGTATACGAGAGGTTGGGGGGGAGCATCTGTTGCCATCCATCAGCCAATTTTGCCAAAACCATGACACTGAACATGAATGTTCCTCATTTACCATGTAACAAACCAGAAAATATAGTTTTCTTGTTAGAATGAATTTTCAATTCTACATTTAGGAAGAGCAGGGTGCTTTTCTTTTTTT
>VYZM01011654.1:176994-193056 GCA_013398915.1 Dromas ardeola | reverse complement strand
TTTTTTTTTTCTTTTTAATAATGTGGCATTAGCAACGTGGTCACAAGAGAAAACATACTACACTGTATCTTCTTTTCCTGCAAAAAATCCAAACCTTTTTGTTACCTTTCATATCACATCAACATTCTTCTCTACATTAAAAGCAGATATTACTAAGCAAAACCCGCCTGTTTTGATTGACTGAAATACTTACACTTCTGTATCTGACAATATATTCCAAAATGGGCGCACCTCCATCATCTTGTTTAGTTATGCTAAGTTTAAAACTCTTGCCACTTCCTGGTTGCCCATGAATTGAAGGGGGACTTGGCTCCCCTAAACGAGGGAAAAAATAGTAGTTAATAATAATTCAGGAATAAGACAAGTCTTAAATTACAGATGGGAGCTTGTCCACAAGATTATTAATCAAAATCTTTAAAATCAACATGATCCCTCCAAGCACTGCAGACCATCCATAATAAGTGTGTTAAATATTTTGCTTAAAGTATGTTCTAACGGAGATTAATTATCTCACACGAGGAAACAAAATTATGTCAAGTATGAAAGAAGTATTCATTTCTTTGAGACTTTCTGACTATTGATGCTTTCAAATGCAATTTACTTCAGAAATGATTTAGGTCTCAGTTCAGCAAGACTGGCGAGCTGCTCGTCATGCTGAAGTTTAAGAGTAACCTCAAGATTAAGCATGAGCTTTAGTCCCATGTGCAAGATCTAAATTGTAATACAGATATCAGGTAAATTAACTCTTCAATAAATGTGCCAAGGCAAAATTAGATACTTTTAGAGTAGGCTATATTAAGAATAAATATGAAGAATAAGACTTCCAAAAGCAAAACCAATTTTCTCTGCAATGAAAGGATAAAAGTATTCTTAAACATACAATTGAAGGGTTAATAACCAGCTTAAGCCACTTTGCTAATGGAAATTCACAGAATATTTATAATTTCTATAAGTTTTAAGTCAGATCCTAAATGAACATGTGTTGTCATACTGAAGTGTCTTATCTCAAAATGTCTCTAAATTTTCATTTACCCAGAGAGATTCAGTTCCTTTGGAAATATTTTAAATATTTGTGTTTGTCCCTTACCATGGTAAAGATAAATTGACTTGCATCTCAACATAGAATTTGCATAGCTTTCTATCAGATAACTATATATATAATTTCTATCAGTTTCTATCACTTTTTTGTTAGGTATGATGTTCCATATAAATAACAGCAAATTATTTTATCTGTCATTTAATATATTTAGAATATGGATATATTTAAAAAAAGAAAGGAATTTGAAAGCTGACAAGTTACCGGTTTTGGACAGAAGAAACGTATCAATAAGAACATTATGTAATAACATGGAAATATTTTGTGTTCTTTGTAGTCTTTTGCCAGTCTTTTGCGTGACTTTTATTATTCATTCCACTAGGGCCAGTATTTCTAACTATACTGAGTAACGCCCTGCTCAGAAAACAGTTCAGCTGCAACAGATTTATGAGACACTAGTCTAGCAATAGTTGCTACTAAATTTTGGATACCAAAATGTTTGAGTACTATACAGTGCCATCTGATAATTCCTTTATTTTTCTTCTCTCTTTGAGTTTAATTTATTGTTTCTATTTAAAAGTAATTTGAGAAAAATATTTTTCATTATCCCTTAATGTTTAAATCTGAATTTCTTGTCTATAAAGGATATTACAAATATAGAATAGCTTCGTAGCATTTATCACTTGCATGTAATCATAGTTAAAACAATTTATTCTCATAATTTTTCCATAGTTTAAGGTTTCTGTTTGAGGCTTCATAATAGCAAAACTTGTGGCAGCATAGTTTGCTGAAGAAATGTCTCCCAAAAGGGTCAGTTCATTTCTCATAGATAATCTATAATACCCTGAGTGTAAATGACAAAAAGTCCTTAATCTAATATCTTTCATGGTCTGTGCTCTTCAATGTAAAACAAAGGTTTGTCTAAGTCTCAAAAATATAGGTAATGGGATAAATTCTCCTATTTTAGTTCATTCATGTTATTTGGTTGGGGGCGGGGGGGGACCAGGAACAAAACATGATTTCTGAGAAACAATGTAAAGACTGATGTTATACACTGAGAAGCAGTGTATAAATATAAAAAATACTAGCCACAGTGAAGCATACTTGAAATTATTAGCTGATCTGCAGATGAAATATTCTAATAAGCATTTATATTTTCATTTAATAGCACAAGTATTACTTACGGACAGGTAAAGTCTGAAAGATCTCAATTTTGCTATACTCTCCTTGCCCTTTTCCATTTACAGCAGCTACTTTGATTTCATAGGTCGTATTTGGTTCCAAATTGCTGAGAACAACCATTGCTAAAGGAAAGGAAAGAAAAAATATGGGAACAAAATTTGATGACACAATAAATTAAAAAAAAAAATGTCAGGCACTTTCATAATTTGTTTGCTTCACTTGCAACTTAGACTCCCATTTTCTAATAGTCCAATGGTTCCAAACTTAGCTTTCTTTCTGAGTGCTAATAGTCCTTTTTTTTTCCATCTGGCTAAAATCACTGTTGTGACTGAGGAAGTTATGCTTCTGATGGAATTTAATGTCAGTGTAACAGAAGCCATAGGCAACAATTTAGGACTTTGATGGCAATTGATATTTTATGTTCAGAATGTGAGCACAGGAAACGCAAATCTGGCAAAAAACAATGGAAGTTTCCTTTCTCCTAGCTGGCAATGGGCATCTGATGCATGTTGAACTGACCTTCATACAGTGCATAACTTGCCGTTTTTCCCTCATGGAAAGCAGTATCAATTATCCTTGGTCTACACTTGTGGATGCAGCTACGTGCACACCAGTGGTGAATTGCTGGTGCTATGGTCTGCCAGTTCAACACTATATGCAAGACCTAAAATGACAGGTAGTTATGATGATCAAAGGAAGAGTCCTGAGAGTGAGACCTCAGAGTGAATTCGGCATGTTTGTACATATTTAAGAGGAGATGTATGGAAATGCATATTAAGCTAAAACCAAAAAAGAGACTTGGGAAGCAAACAGGTGTGAACTTAGGACATGCGTTCAGAAATCAAGACTGAATCCCCGGCAGCAATAGTTCACACAGCCTGAACCTATCTCTGTGATTCTACCTGGAGATGCCGTCAGAAGCAGAAAATAGAGGGAAAGTCTTGCTGAAAAGAATACTGTACAGCACTAAGAATATTGTTGCTGTTATGTACAGCAGCAAATCTAAAACAAACTCCAGGAAAAGGATGTTGGATTCCAGGATCCTTTACGGGAATGCAGTATTATATATTACCATAGTACTTTATATTACTATTATCAATGTTGAATATGCACTTGGAAACTTCGATCCACATGGAGTTCTTGGATCGTTACCCCACCTTTACAAGAAACCTTCCTTTTATTGCCTCTACCGCAATTGCCTGCTTGCTGTTTGCCAGCTCTGTGATGAGCTCTCCAGATGTCAGATTCATCCTAGGGAATGGACATAAATTGGATGGACTTTACTTGAAGCACATCAGTATTTGTCTTGCCCAGAAAAGCAGGGGCTGTATTATCTTACAAAAGGATACAGAATTGTAGTGTCTTGAGAAAGAGCCAGTAGTCTCTTTCTCAGTCTCCAAGGACCCTAGGTTTTATCACTATAGAGGAGTATTTTAATAGCTGCTTTAGGCTTGCTTTTCAAGTTATATATTTAACGAAAGTATAATTATTTCTGTCAGTACTCTTTGTTATTCTTTTGAGTCCAGATTTATTAGAATTTCTATTTCTTTAGTTTCTGCAGCAGACAGACAGAGGTCCCATTACATGTGGAGCTAAAGGGATTTAATGAATTTTGGAAAAACAGTAACTTTTAAATTTCACACTCTATTATAAGCACTTTGCATGAATTTGCCATTGAAACATGATAACTGCTTTCTTGTAAACAAAACAGTAGAATTGTGTGTCTTCCAGCATATTTTAACTTTATCATTTTCATGAGATTTAAAAATATCAAACTATAAAGTATAACCATGTCATGAAAAAATAAAGTACCATCATGAGAATAAGAATCAAATTTGGAGAAGAGAAGGATTATGATATATAACATTCAATTATGGTAAGACAAAATTTAAAGCCTATATCAAGCTGTAGCAGTATTTGGGTTGCCTTTCAGCCACGATTACTTTCCAAGGCTGAATAATTTCAGTGAAAATAAACCTTAGGGCATACTAAAAATTAGCGTTACTGTAAATGTTTTTAAAATTTAAACAACATAAAAGCATGACTATGAACCTACACTTAATAAAACGCAAATGCGTTAACTATATAAAACCTAAGGATCCGATTCTATAAACACTTGAGTGACTCCTGAGGCCTATCTAAATGAATAAAATTACTTATATATGCAGTATTTAAAGAATCAGTGTCTACTTTAGAATCCCCTGCACAGCACTATGCATCTAGAGACAGTGACTCTTACAAATGCTTTTATGGAATTAACCCAACTAAATCTGGTAGCATAAAAAGCCCTCAAAAACTGAAACCACCTGGTATTAGTGATGCTATGATGTGGATATATTTTATACACAGGAAAAAAATTATAACTGTGTCCTCCTGGAAAATGAAGAAAATTACCATTCTTGATCAGAACACTTTAAATACTCCAGTCGTAAAAGAATATTTAGAATAATTAAGTAAGATTAAGGAACTGCTCCACAGTACGTAAGAAAAATGCAAGCCTTAAAAGTAATCTAAGAGGAGTGAAAACTTTCCCTGCTTGCTAAGTGTTGTACATTTTTGAAAGAAGTTGAGAATGGAAGAAAATACTTAGTAAACTTGGGGAGTGGTTGGTTTTTTTGTTGTTGTTGGTTTTTTTTTAAGATACATATCTGTCATTTAAGTATAAAATCAGCTTATTCATCTTTCCATATACAAATGAAACTTCTTACCAGATATAATGAAGGCGAAATTCCTTTATTTCTTTCCGAATATAATTTGAAATTTTTCAGTCTTTTTCTGCCTGTCCTATCTATCTGCTTCTGTTTTCATATTTTCTTCTAATCACAGTGTCTGCATGCTTTATCTGAAGAACCAGATTTTGTAGACTAATTGATTTTGCTGGGATTATTCACATAGTGATTGGTTACATTGAGGAGCAGGCTTTGAAAAAATACTCCAAAGAGGAAGAAACAGAAGATTCTCTTGTGAACTCTGCAGGTATTGCTGGGCTCAATTAACACGGTGCACAACAGCTCAGACCTTAGCGGTTTCCACTTATAAGACAGACAGGGAGGCTGCAAATCACATGATACCCTTGGAGGAGATCATGACACAAGAAGCTACCAGCTATTTTGGTTTTGGTTTAATACAGCGTATAAAGAGTTTAAAACAAAATTATAAATGCTTTTTTGACGGGGTTTGCAAGGAATATAGTTTTTTTTAATTTTCTAGAACAGAACTTTAAAACAAACAGAACAACCAAAAAGAATTAAGCCTTACCAAATAACAAAATTCAGTTTAACCTATTCTGTAGCAAGAATCCTAAAGTTTAAGCAACATTAAAAATAAAGTCCTTATTTTTTATTATATAGATTCTTCTAATTTGCAAGCGAATCTAAAACATTAAAGAACAAACACAGTACAGAAAAAAAGCACAAAAAATTATAGATTAGACAGATAGACAACAATGCACAACTCCATGCTATTTAAAATACAGAGTATAAGCATTTCAGCTAGAAAAGTTTAATTTATTATTGCAGAATTTTAACTGCTATCAAGATGAACAATAGGGAAACAACATCTTAAACAAGATTTGCTGTGAAATAAATTATACCATAAATCTGAGTCAGTAAAAGCAAAACAAAAATCCCCTGCTGCTTTTCTGGTCCAGGAGTAGGTTGTTTATATTACCTTATTACAGTAGAATGAGAGGGGAAATGTCTGGCATATTAAATTGTCTTTTCACCAAAGGAAATCTACCTGAGAAATTTCTAAGGACTGTGATATATTACATAAGCCATCACCAAAGCAAGGAAGGTTAGAGGAATTAATAGTACAGTTACAGCACATTAGTCCCAAAGTAAATCTTATATGAGGTTAATTAAGAGAAATATCATATCAATACATTGTTCTTATTGGAGAGTTACCTGTTGCATAGAACAATATTCTTACAGTTCCAAATTCAATCCCTTGAGGATCTCAGAACTAACTGAAGTAAGATATAAATTTATTTTGAAACAAAGTAGCTGAGACGTATCATTGCTGAAATATCATATTCACTCATATGTATTTCAGATAGTGGCAGCAGTATGAAATTTCTGTCAAAGGAGTATTACAAATTTTAGGATTTTTTTTTTTCCTATTTCTTTCCCTCTAGTCTGAATCTCTGTTATTATCCAGACTGAATGCAGATTGAATACAGTGCAGGTTAATAAGTGGAGTGTTTTGATTTAGCAGAATTTTGCTGCACCTTTTACTCATTTTTTTACTACTCTCAAAGAAAAACTGAGTCCCCCGGAAATACTTGAACCTCAGAGGAAAAACTGAACAGTATTTTTATGAAGCTTAAACAGGTTTCTCTTTGTGATGTTGACTCATGTTCTCTTAAGTACAGAAGAAAAAGACACGGGAAGAGAGCAATGAGGAACCTATGGGAGTAGGGACATGTGAGGAGAAAGGTGAGGAACCTATGGTAGTATAGCACTAAGGTCCTGTATGAATGTCTCAGACTTTTGTAAATGCCTCACAATCTGAGGAACTCCTCCCAAAACCTCTGCCAGGGAAGAGCAACACAGTTTTGTCCAAAAAAGGACTATAAAAACTCTTTTTCTAGCTGAGCCTCACAGAGTTCGCTCACAGAAGCATCGACAAAATGAAGTTAGAAATTGCCACAGGGGAGAAATAAATGAAAAAAATAAAAAAGAGTTTTGCTACACAATAGGCAAAATGTTTATTCATATGCAAAATCAGTCACACTGTCTCAGTTCCATCTGTCTGCCTTGCCCAAATACCAATTAATTTCATAAATACTCATTCCAGCATCTGGCTATAATGTCAGAATTCAACTAACACAAATAAATGAACTTAATAATGAAAATATATCAAGTTGCACATTATCTGAAAAAGCACAATGGTAGCAAATCCTACTGCCAGTGAAAACATGGGCATAACTTCCATTAATATATAGAGAGACAGAATCAAGCCTTAAGTCATTCCCTAAAATGTATGCTCAGAAACAAATGTAACCATTTTAAAAATCAGGGAGAATAGCTCTGTCAGGAATTTCCATCATTCTTTGCATTATAATTGTATAGTTATTGCATTATTTTGGAATAAAAGTTGTAGTGGCTTAATTAACTGTGAATATAAAAAATTACCTGTGAATAAAGACATATAGTGGGGTAGATCAGGTATAATTAAGATAATATAATGTTCACTAACATTAATAATTTCCTTATGAAATATTTTTCAGTAGTTAATATAAAAAATGCACTTGGCAAAAATTGATTTAATATTTTGTGTACAGCCCCCAAAACACAATTGTCCTGTTAAGCTCCTTTTCTCCATATATTTAATTTTTATCTATATTGGGTAGGATTCTGAGATGTCAGGTATACGAATTGAACCAGAAGTAACATCAGCACCCTACAGTCATACAGAGGATTACCTTTGATACCTATTTTTGTTGAAATAAAACTAAAAACAAAAGATTAAGTAATCTATGGGACAATTATAGTTATAAAATGTACAGTGATACAAATTAATGGAAATAAAGCAAGCAAGAGTGTAATCCAAAGCCCCTAGAAAACAGCACATTTCTGGACTGGCAACATGGTTTACAATATATTGAATCAGCAGGAATCCAGAAGATGGGTTTTGTCATTTAACATACTTAGGATGTAACAATGAATAGGTTTTCTTTAGAAGTTCATTTTCTAATTTATTTATTTAAAAATCAACCTTCATTCAACTTGTATTTAATCGAAATCACAGCATAGCACACCATTTAGAAAAAGAAAAAAAAAATCCTAGGTGAAACATTCCTGGAACAAAAGCTGAGATAGATTATTGTATCAGTAAACTGCTCCCACAACCTTATTGAGTACAGAAACATACTTGCATGAATTGCACATCAAATATTCATTTGCACAAACTAGTGTTAAGAAAAATCATTGATTTTATGTAATATTTTTAGGCTGTAGGCTTAGAAAAGGTATTTGTACCCCCATTGATAAAAAAGCCCATATTATCATGATATGTTCTTTAAATTTTTGTACTATACCTAAGTGGCAATGATATAGAATATTTTCTGAACAAATTCTGACACTTCTGCTGATTAGTCTCTTACCCTATCAACAATCCTGTGCAACTAGGATCTAGCTTCAGTACATTTTGGTTCTTATCATCAATAAAATTGAATTTATTTTTCAAACACACAGTCTCACTTAAAATGAAACTAAACCATGCTAATTTTACTGTTATCCTATAGCTGTGTAAAACGCTTTGTACTTCTCCATTGATTTCAGTGTATGGTAAAATCTTTTTTGATTACTATCAAAATATTTTTCCAAATTTGAAGTAGTTCCTCCAAGTATCTGTCAAGTTGTTTGTTCACTAAAGTTTTCTTAGCTGCTGTTTTCTCTAGTTCACTGGAGCTACAGATGACTTGGATGATAGTAGGTCACATACTAACCCGAAGGATAGGAATCTATACAGCCAATTCTCCTGGCCTGCAGTACTCCAGTACAATGTAAATCCTAAGAGAGTTTTCCTCTTGCCATCTATCTCTTGCAATTTCAGCTTCCTGTACAGTAAATCTGCTTCTGTTCTTTAGTTATTTAGTTAAATCTGACTACCATAATCAAGCGCTCTTCTTCTTGTACTTATCTCTGGCCTTTCTTTCCTTGGAAAAGGTTTGAAGATATTTCCACATCCTTAGTC
Organism: Dromas ardeola; assembly: GCA_013398915.1. NCBI lineage: Eukaryota > Metazoa > Chordata > Aves > Charadriiformes > Dromadidae > Dromas > Dromas ardeola. Next base: position 184,139 of record VYZM01011654.1, on the reverse strand, counting down.
TGATGATTGTGCAAGGTGGGGTAGGTCAGGAGAAGAGATTCTTATTAAAAATTGTATTATTTTTAATGTTGTTGCTTTTAGTGCACTTTTGGCAAAAGCAAAATTTCCATAATTATAAACTGCCAAAATATCCAAGAGAACACAAGCTATCACTATTAATTCCAACTTGCTATTCTTGGTCTCCATACAGAAACCTTCTAAAAATATAAAATGAGAATATATAAATACATAATAAGAATATATAAGAGTATGTAATGGATATACTAACTATTCATAAAATAATAATATTTTTTGTCCCAAGTCTCCTGATTTTTCATATCATTAGCATTAAAACTCATGTAGGTGAATTTTCCTTTCTCTTTAATTCCTTTAATTTCATTATACTCATATATATAACCCAACACTTTGGACCACAAGTCAACTTCCCTTTCTTAACGTTTGACACAGCACTGCTTCTATTCAATTGTTTCTGTATTGTTCTCTTATAGAAATAGGTTACTACCTATTTTGCTATTTTTATTACATTCTATTTCTGTAAACAAATACATTTGATTTTGGTTTAGTTTTCAGTAAGAAGTATGTTACTTACAAAATTATATCTTTTGCAGCAGAGAACAAAGCCAACATATGTCTTTTATCATGCTAACAATATTTGCTTCTTTTCCTCAACTGTAATAACAAATACACAGATACTCAAAGCTTTACTGAGAATTGGGTTGATATCTCTTTTAAAAAAAACCCCTCCCTTTCTAATCTGTTTCTCCAAGTTTTCAGTTTAAAATTGTCTATACAACCTTTATGATGACCAAAGCCAACTGCTTAATACCAAATCTTTAAAAATGGAGTTAACTTCCATAAGTAGTACTCGTATCTCTTAAAGGGAGGGGAAATGGAGGGGAAGCAACAGGAAAGGGAGAAGAGAGAAGGGGATGGAAGGGGAAAAGAAAAGGATAAAGAAAGAATGGACAATTAAAAACCTAGTAGGTATCACCACATTTAAATTTTGGGAGAGCGCTTGAAACAGTTGCTATTCCCTGTGAGAAGATCTTGTTAAGCAAAACAAATGCATACTTAATAAACCATTTCTTTACACAATTCAATAGGTTAAAATGGAAATATGTTTTGAGTTTTAAAAACATACAATTTAAATGCATTTCAAAAACAAATGCTCTTTGAATAACATAACCTTTAAAATGTCAGGTCTCCAAGTTCTCATTAGCCCTTCATTTTATCATTAAATGAATAATTCTTTTTGATCCAGCTTTTAAGAAATACCTTTTCCATTTCTTTTTTTTGTGCATAGTATTGTGGGTCTTCTGAAGCGTTGAAATTTATTTGGTGATAAATCAAACAGCTTTCATTGATGGCTAACCTTTTGTTATCCTAAAATTTAGAAGCACTAACTCAAGTCAATCAAAATTATGGAAATGAGTCTCCTGGAGACTGGTGAAATTTGGCTCAGTCCTTAGAAGAACTGATCACACTCTTGTAGTTCAAAACACACAAGCCCAAATCCCAGTCCTCTAACTCAACCAAAGGAAAAATAGTTGCAGAAGCAGAGACTGCAGAGTTCCAGCTGGCTAACCCTACTCATTGATGTTCACCCATGCAGGCTCCAAGAACATGCAAAATAGAAATCTTGACTAGCTCAAAGATAACTGTAGGTCTTTGGGGCAAAGGTGTAAAGGGTCCTTCAGGTCAGGCTGAAAGGCTCACAAAGGAGCAGATACGTGCAACAGGCCAATACATCCAAACAAGGCTGCATAGCTCATTGTCACCAGCATGGCAGACTGCCTACTTGCGCTACATTTGGAGCTGGCAGATTGACAGAAGTTTATTGACCCCTCTAGTTAGTGCTGGTAGGGCCAAACCTGGGATTGTGTGTCCAGGAACACAAAACAGACCAGATAGGGTCCAGCAGTGAGCTACCAAGAGAAGCCTAGGGCACATGAACAATAAGTAGATGCTGAGGCTTAGTCTGATGAAAAGGATGCCAAGGGGTGACTGAATACTCACCTACCATCCCTTCAGAGTGGAAATAAAATCAATGGTTTGAGACTCTTCTCTATGGTGACAAACAGCATAACAAGGACAACAGTCACAAGCTGCAACTAGGCATGTTCAGACCAGCTATTAGAAACACTTATTCACTGGGAGATAAATGAAGCACTGAAACAGATTACACTAAGGTAAGAGGATGAGGAATCTCCATCCTTGGGGGTTGAGACTGAGTTAGACAAAGCCATGCCTGACCTGATCTAGGATTAGCACCAGTCCTGCTTCAAGCAGGAGATCAGACCAGATAAACTCCAGATGTTCTTTCCAACCAATCTTTCTATGATTCTATAAATTGGTTCTTGGTTCTTGGACCCCCGTCTTCTCCCCTGCTGTAAAACTATTGTGCACTTCTTAATGCAAGGATTTTAAGGTCTATTGCTTGAAGAAACAGCCAGCCATTTGAAAAGGACTACACTTAAAACTTTTTATAAAACAATACATTAAAATCAGTGGGGATTTGGACTGCTGCCAGATATTCCCCTAATCATGCAAAAAGAAGGTATTGTTCAACATGCTTTCTAACATATGACTAATGTTCTCAGTGTAGCAGCATGAGGGTTCATTGTTAAATATTTACGTGACTATAATTGCTGCAATTTTAATAGTACAAATTACACTGCTAAATATAAAATCTGATGAAGTTAAACCTTTCCTAAATCAAATTTATTTTCTGTAGACATTGATTTTAAAATTCTCCTATAACAAGAATTTCTAGGCCACTGAATACATCTGAAATTCCATTGGCAATACGAACACATAAAGACAATAGAATTAAGTCTTCTAAGTACGTAATACTTCATTGAGTGAATATACAATTCGACAATACATAGTAAAGGAATAACTGTGTTAACCCCACTGCAGAAGGGCAATTAAGGCCCTTATTAAGATCATTTATGCTGTTTCATTTATCCCTTTTTTTTGGTTTGTGTTTGAACACCCATGAAGGCTAAAGACAATGCTTACTGGGAGACAACCCAAAAACTAAAACAGGGTCTTCTAAGAGGAACAGGGATTACATTTATTCGGAGACTACAAAGAACGTGCTGGTTTTTACATTTCAGCTAATGCCACTATGTATTTCCTGTCTTATATCAAGGTCTGGAATCCACCCTGGAATACTGAAGGGGGGAGTGTATTTTGAGGGGGGAGGCTGGAGGTTAGTTATGAGTGCGTACCTTCCTTTCTTCTATGCCTGCTACAGTTACACCACTTTATCTCATTCTTCAATTGTATAAATCGAAGTGTATCCTATCTCAATCTATCCCTCATACGCCAGAATTTAGATCTCTTACATTCCTTTGTAGGGCAGAAAGTACTACATTTATTTCATTTTTTTCCTGCCCATTTTTCTGCTGTTTCTATAATGGAGAGCCTGATGTGAGCTAATATCCCATTTGAAATTTGCAACACAAAGCTGGAGTTGATAAGGGTCTCCTACATTGAAAACTCCACCTGTGAGTTCTTCATTACTGAGAAATCTTAAGAAAAAATGTGAGGTAGTCCTCACTTGTGTTCATAGCAGACAAACCTTGTATCTTCCAAGCACAAAGTCCACAGTAGTTTCTGTGGTGCACCTGGAATATGTTAGGTTGAATGCGTATATGCTGGCTAATGGTGTGGCAAGTCCACATATAGTTTTGAGGACCATATTACTGCTTGAGGAAGGCAAGTATGGGAGATCGTGGTATATATTCTTGCAAATACATTGACATTTGGTGGGACTGTAAGCCGTCCCATTTGAGTCAAAGCTGACTCCACACTTCTGCGTCACCATAGTCCCTGGCAGATGGGGCACGCCAATCTGAGGGCAGAACTCTGCCCAGGTGCACAGCTTTAGTTGGAGCTGGTCTCTACTTGACTGACTTCACAGAGTGAGCTCAGGTCTTTTTTCAAAAGGCTGAGCAGGCAAGTTTCTTTCAGTGTGGTACAACTGACACTTGAGGCTGCTGAGACTGGGTAACTCCTGGTGACTGCTTTTAACAGAGCAGGGTGTAACTCAGATCTAAACTAACAAACAAAAAAAAACAACTCACAGAAAATGTCTTCAAGGTCTAAGAAAATAATGGCAGCAGTTTACTTTTCACACCTGCACCTTCTTCCTATTGTCAGCCAAGTTCTGCAGAGCTACAGTGATCTTTTTGTTCCTTTGAGACCTTGCAGCATATTTAAGATGATTCGTGCAATTCACCAGTTTTCTTATGTTGTTACAAAACTGCACAGTGTTAGAGATACACATAAGAGATGGCCTTCTTAACCAGATGGACCCAAAATACCTAAGAAAATTACTCTTTACTTATTATTACAAATATATCAGTACTCTTAAAAAGCTCCAAAAGAGATGTTAAGAATTCAGGAATTCTTAGTGCTAAACCAAAGGAGTATCTGTGGAGCACAGAGGAATGAAAATTTCTAATACTGGCCTCAGAGAAATAGATTTTTTTTTTTTGTAGGAAAATTAATATATGTTAGCAAACCTCTCATCTCAGTTGAGACTACTATTTAAAATTGCCTCACTTTTCAATTTTATTATAATTCTGCATACTAATAGCATTAAGCAGAACAACATATATAAAATCTACATGTATTTGCTCAGTTTTACCTATGTACAGAAATTATGTACTACAACATACCATACTGAATTCTTTATTAGAAATGGAATTATTTTCTCTTTTCTAAACTACTTATTTTACTTGTTCATTTTTATATTCCAAACAAGCTGCTAAGTCTGAATGCCAACAAAAGTAGTCTCCTATGCGCTTCTCTCGAATGGTATATTAACTATCACTGACCAGATTTTTTAAACTGGAAGTTCACATTAATACTAATTGTGCCATGACCAAGGTATGTTGCTGCAGTCTTAGGAGCTACCTAGGAAGCAGGTCATGACACAGGACTTCTGCCTTCCATTCCTCTATCCCATGCAATTTTCCACTCTGGAGCATGCAAAGTGTGAGAAAAAGAGACTCTACTTACTCTGTTACCAAACGCAGGAGCTGGCAAAAACCTAACCACCACCACTTGAGGTAAGAATAAACCAGCTCCTGGTGACTGCTATCATCAGAAGCCATTCTCACGGTAACAAGCAAAGGGACTAAAATGTGATCTCAGATGTGTGTTTTATGACATTCACTACCATGAAAAAGTGAAGACCTCAGGGCTGACATGAAGGATGATTTCAACAACAGTTCTTTTGGTTCTTACATGCAAAGATAATTTTCATTCATAACTTTTTCTTCCTCATCCCCATCTTACTCCTGCATACTATACTCTATTTCTTGCCAATGGAGAAAAGAGAGACTTGATAGAAAAAAAGTGATAAAAAGAAGATTCATTTAATGATACCATGAAATGTAATACAGATAGGGATATGCTATCTCTCTGTTGTTTATTGTTCTATGTGGCAGAAGGAAAACTCCATTCATAACTATTCTGTCATTCAATGACCTTGAAAATACTTAAACAATATTCTATCCTTCAGGAACACTCTTCTATTTTGTATTAGGAAATGCAGCAGAGGTTTATATACACATAAATATTCCATAAGTGTACTTTACATTTTTGTAAGCAGATTGACAATGTAAAATAAATGCAGACAAATACAATACGGATTTGAAAGGCGAAATTTGCAGCTGCACCATGCATCTCATTTATCAGTTATTCATATCCAATATTGCATTGCATCACTCTCTACTTAAGAAGATTTACACTTAAGAGCCAGGTCAGCAAGACCTTTACATCAGATCAGCATGTTCGCTGCAAATTTACTTGACAGTGTGCCATCATAAAAAATCTGAAAAGGTCTAAATAGGGAGTAGCCAAGAGTTTTTACAACAGAGGAACACCATGTGAAATATATTTGGAATAACTGATTCTCAATTTAATTGCTTATTAAAACATTTGCTACGTATTTCTTGCAATCAAAGTATCTTGCATTTGTTCTTACAAAATTTCTAGTCTGTGTCTTTAAAAAGAAAACAACAACACATGAACATAAATCACGTTTCGCAATGAGCTTTGCCTGTTTGACTAAATGCAACTGCAAACAGAATTACAAGCTACTGAAGAGAGGAGTAACCTCGGATATTGGCAGTGGTTGTATCTGCATAACACTCAGTTGCTTTTAGTTATGAACTCATGCTGTGAAGTAAATTGTCTGGGTTTTCTTCACTTCTCATGACATTTTATTCACCTTTGAATGTGAAAAGTTCATTTAATTCTCCTGATGATTCTGGTCTCTATAAAAACCTGAAATATTTAAACCTAGCTTTCCCTTTACACGTCTCCTCACTTCCCAGTCTCTCTAATCCATCCATGTAATTTAGTTTAAGACATTTATTTACAACCCAACCTTTCCATCCACATGAGGCTTTTACAGCAAAGATTAAGGTGGATGGAGGCCAAGAACAGTATAGACAGAATTAGAGGGCTGAATAACTTTCTTACATGCAGGTACACACACAAATTAATTTGGATAAAAAGTGGTCTTTTTCCTACCATGTAACAGTAATCTATTTTGGTTGTAAATTGCATCCATTCTTTCACTTTTTTTTTATTTATTAGTTGTATGACATCTTGCAAATTGTGTCATGCCATTTTATCCAAAAAACCTAGATTTATTAAAATTAAGGACTTTTTCGCCATGTTATTTGTATTGTTACATCTAACAACATCACAGCTTAATAACATACATATATATATATACGCAACTCCCACGTTCTTATGATTTCAAAGCTGGTTTCAGTCGAGAAAACTATTTTTTAATCAAGCTGAATATCCAGTTTCTTTTGAAAAAGAAATTCCATGAGTTTAGGCTTAGCAATAGTATCATAAATATATTAACTGATACCAGGAATGATCTATGCAGGTTTTTTTACAATATTACCAATTATTGCCTACAGACAACAGACAATTATAAACAACAGACAATTTCTTAAATTAAACCATTAATTTAAGTCAATTTGACAATGTGACAATCAATGTGACATTTTAAGATTCTTCATATTGTACATCATCTACCACAAGTTGGGTATAAAGTGACAACAAACTTTTTGCGTTTTTGTTTTTTTTTTTTTAAATCTGTCTTTTAC
>VYZM01011654.1:159872-174548 GCA_013398915.1 Dromas ardeola | reverse complement strand
AAAGTTAAGAAGAATGCAAGGCTGTCATGTTGAGTAGCTACCTATACTTATTGCTTCAAAAATTATGTCAGAATAGGCATTCTTTGAGTATGTTATTTTTAGGGCATTGCTACAGATTAACATTGAAAAAAATAGTGTTTTTTTTTTTAATTTGAATTTTTTAAAATGTAAAAAATACAAGAATTTAAAATTCTACCAAACCTTTCCTAAAAAAAATCAGAAAAAGCAGTACTCAAAAATAGATTTAAAAAAAAAAAGAAAGAAATCCAATCTTAAATCTGAGAATTTCCAAACACAAGAACAATCACAAATATCAAGTATGCTACGTGTATGAGCTGAGTATTATATCATTAGGTTCTTGACCTAATGAAAAGACAGAAAGAGAACATTATGAATACCTCTTAATAAAAGAGTGCATTTTTTCGCTTTCATGATAGAAACAAACAGATATAGGAGTAATAATACTGCAGTTCAGAAGAAGCAAGAGAGAGAACAGGAAGACAAAGTGAGGCTATTGGCTACATAAATCCCAAAATGTGCGTATATCGTCTCTAAAATGACAGTGACAACTATCCACATATCCCATAGGTGAATTTCCATAGTAATGTTAATTTGAGACTGGGTTTTTCTGTATTCTTCATGTTGCTCTATCACCATCAAATTGAGTTGCACTAGAAATGCAGAGTCTGGTTTTCCGCGGTATTGTATTCATACATAAATATTATATGCTTTGAAAAGAAAGATCCATTGACATGTTTTTCTATCTATCTATCTATCTGTAAATTTAAAGTAGGAAGGAAAAAAAAACTAGAGTTTTAGTGGCCATACCCATCCTACGCTAAATTATATTGCAGAATAAAGTTTCTTGTAGACATCCAAAATTTTTCAAAAAGAATATTTTTTTCAAGTTTCAAACACATCTCCGCAGTGGCTTAGGTCTGTGTATAAGCTAAGTCTCTTTCATTAGAATACGTTATTTGCTGCGTGTGAACCAGAATGATTAGTGTTTATAATGCTATTAAGGCAAAACAAGACCTTCAGGCCTTCTCTATTAATAGAGTTATACCAGTGGTGCTTTCTGAAAGACTGAAAGGACTTGAAGAAACCGAGTCTCACAGTCTCCGAGTCCATCCTGTTTCTTCCTTGGGAAATTCAATACTGCTTGAAAGGGAAAAATAATACAGGTTTTTTCCCATGAAGTTTTCGTTGATTACTCAGAAACTGGCGAGTGAATGTCTTTTTTTAAAATAAAATTGCACAGAAGATTGCGGTAAGAAAATTTTTTTCCCAGCACAAGTATCTTACACCTTCTCACTGGTTTCTTTGTGTCTACAGAGGAAAGCATGGCACATGCTCTTCACCAGTTGTTATTGATGGATGGGCAATACCCCGCACTCAGGGATTTGGCAGCTGCCTGGCTGAAAGGATGCAAAGTCTCCTTGGAGAATGAACCTCGCCAATATTATCCCCACTTCTGTTGCTACAAGATTAGTAGGCTTCTCTGCACTACTGACAGGGTCATAAGTGTCTGGGCCCTGAGGACAGTCTTAGCCCTGACTGTTCCTGACCACCCACTTGCCCCTGGCTTCCAGCCCTCAGAGAGCCCCCTCATCCCATGACTGTAAAGTGAAGCTGTACAGAGGTTTGCAGCTAGCTTGCAACAAAACAGTTTTCATATTCAGAAGAGCATCTAACAAGTGCAGAAAAATCTGGCTTCCATTTGCTCACTGATCTCTTGGTGAACTATGATAGTGTTGATTATGACTTTTAAATCCATAAATAGCCTGAGTTGGTGTATCAGAATGATTGCTTCGCTTTCTCTGCTCTCTTTCAATAGGTGCAATCAGCACAGGCTTTCAAATGAAATCTTCTTCATTATAAAAGACAAAGGGGAGGGAACAGGGAGACAGATATTCTTGACTCCAGCTCCAAGACTCTCGAATTTTCTCCTTAATTTGATCTGAAAACAGCTCAAACTAGTACCGTTTGAGACAAAAGCCACCTTCTGAGGGAGTCTTTGAAAAAACCAGCAATGTTCTTCCTAGATGGAGACAATTGCAGGCTGTTTGAACAGATTTGCATAGAATCCGTTCCATACTGCTTTATTTTTCTGATTAAACTTATTTGTGTTTACTGGATGACTGATTACATCAGAATGCCTAACAACTTTGGTAAGAGTCTATTGTATTTTCCATATAAATAGAAACAGAGAATTATCCTACTTGTAGAAGGTTTTATACATAATGATTGGGTCATAATTATAAGAAAATTAATTACTTGCTACCGTTAGTGAAATTCCTTTCAACAACTTTTTGAAACATCTATTAATCACTTATTAAGTCTTTACTTATAAACTAACTTCTGTGGCCCATTTCCATGATGTTTGTTTCATTTAAAGATACAGTTTTCATTCATTTTATGAGTTTGTGGCTGTTCTCTGTTACTGGATGAAGACAACCACAATATTCCTTCTGGTCATAGTAGAGAGGGACTAGAAGACCCAGTTTAGCCTGGACAGTCTCTGTATTGGAAGGCTAACAGTCTTCCAGGCACAACTACCTCCTTCATGTAGGTTTTTCTGCCTCTTTTCTTTAAAAGATAGTCTTGGAATTTACACATTACCTACATTGCAGCAAGAAAAGGCTGCAGTGCTGTTTTATCACTCCTGAGCTATCAGTCTGGTAAAAAGACATCCTGTAAAATTTCAGTATAGTTTATCACTGGCTGCTGGGAAAAAATCATGACTCATGCATTATGTATGCATCATTACTTGAGATGTGCAAGCAGCTAACTGTCCTTGTGTAAAAAGCATCTATATCTGACTTAAGTCATAAACCTGTCCCCAAAATGGGAACAGATGAAAAAATGATTTTGTTTCCATTAAAGACTATTGACCAAGTATGGAAATTGTGATGACCTGACTACAAATCCTAATACAGAATACTGACTGTGTGTAGTCTAAATATCCTCTTCAGTCAGCTGAGAAGATGTTGAGGCATGGTAGGAAAGTGGTCCTTAGTTAGTTAAGCAAACTGTCTCAAAAACATGTAATATTTTTAATCACTCAAAAGACTTAAACATAAACTAAAAGTCTCAAAAAGTATAAAGAAAAAAAAAATGAAGCCTTCACACTAAGAAAAGCTTCTTTAAAAATTATTTCAGGAACTGAAAAAGGCATTTGAAAGAGGATATCTCAATGTTATCCTACCATGACACTGTAAGTAGGCGAAAACATAAATGCAGAGAAGTTTAAAGAGATTTTTTAGAGCACTTGCTGAAACCCTCAGAATGCTCAGGAAACAAGAAAAGGCTGAATTTTTCAGAAAGATTCCAGTTACATTTAGCAATACTTTCATTAAAAAAGGACACAAATATGTTTTTTTGATATCCCCATGTGGGAAGACTTTTTCTGCTCTGAGCTGCTCAGTCTGTGTTTTGGTAACACATCTGATTTTTCTGGTTTGGGCCTACAGTACCTCACAAACAGAACAAGTTTTTAACTCATTAACGAATATCTGCAAGAATTTACACTAAATGCACCTAGGTCCCTTTTGATTTCCCTATCAAATTACATAGAGTAGCACCAACAAGATTTACAAAAACAATATGCCTCCTGCTTAGTGAATATTTGAAATTCTGAAATAGTTTTTGATTTCTAAAGTAGTTCAGAGATAAATTCAGAGAAATATTGGATATACAATCTCAATCTTCCCGTGCAGGGGTATACAAATAGAGATTTCAGAAAACAGCATGAATTAATTATGTGTCTAGAATTAATTTTTAATATTGTCCCCTGTCCTCTCAGTAAAGTTTACCTTCCCAGTATTTATCTATTAAATAAGTATATCTATTTGTAGACCAAGATGATTCTTCAGGTTATTTTCGTATTTACTAGTTTTCTGCTGTCACTTGAAGTACTCTCTGATAATACGCACTATTAAGAGGTACCTTTAAGATGTCCAAAACCAGTGTGACCTATTTTATTTTTTCAACAAAATCTCTCAGTGTTACAGTTGGGGGGCAAAGAAATGAAGAGGAAAATGCATGCTTGAAAGAAGGTAAATCCCCTGAAAACTTCCAAGTGAGAAAGGAAAATAAACTGAAAAAAGTAAGGCAAATTGCACAAAAGGAAGACGTAGGGAAATAACAAGACAGCGTGTAGGAACTAATATAGCCCTTTTCTCAAAGGAGGTGTATATTTAATTTTAGTAGGGGTGGCAGCAGAGATCCTAAATACTCATAGAATCACAGAATTGCCTAGGTTGGAAGGGAGCTTTCAGATCATCTAGTCCAACCATCAACCAAACTCTGACAAAAAACATCTCATGAACTACTGCACAGCAGTATTGTCTTCATATGGACTGCAGGTATTTATACCTGCCACTCTACTCTCTGTTTTTAGAATAAATTACCATACAAATCAAACAGGTATTGTACTAAAATAATTCCAAGAAGATCAATTCATGTTATCACCAAAATGAACTATATACAACAACTTAAAAACATGTAATGGTGAAAGAAAATCAAAGCCTGAACTTTTGAAGAACGCAGCTCCAGTCAATTCTAATAACAACAAGGGTCTCTGACATTACACAAACTTCACATTAACAGAAATAATAGCAAAGTTTTATGGAGACTAAATAGGACATTTTTTCATTCTGGCATTACATTTCAATTTAGCATCTGTGTGGCTGCACCCTGTCGTCACTGGGTTTGTTCTCATTTGAGTACATTGCACCCCACTACACAGACTGGTCACTTTAGATTTTAGTATTTGGTATACTGTTGTTCTCATCAGAGAAACAGTATATTTATTGCCAATTCATTGAAGAAAGTAGCTATGAGAAAAAACTTCTCAAAGTTGGTCTGAAACATAACATGAAAAGAAGGGAAGAGGCAACTAGAGGAAACACATTGTCTTCTTTAGATCTTGTAGTGAAAGAAATACAATGTTGTACCAAAATGAATACTACTATGATTTACAGTATTACATTTATACACACAGCTACTGTGTATGGTTAAGAAAAACAACAGATAAAAAGTCATTATATGTTTCTTTGAATATATGTTAATTACATATTCATTATATGTTTGTTTGAAATATTTCGGTAATTTGGAACGTACTCTGCTTAGTGCAGAATTTTTGTGTGTGAGTTATAGAAGGTGAAAGAGAAAGAGATAACACATTTGCTACATTTTTTTTCTCCCATCACTGTGCGGATAGCTGCAAAACAATTCAGCTCCTCCTGTATAAATCAGCAGACTGTTAGGGCTGCTTTAACTTGCACTATGTTAAAAATACCAAAAGGTAAACATGGATGTGACGGATTACTAATCTGTAGAATGTATTTTGTTAACATTACTCTGTATAAACACCCCATCTGGCATGTACTTAAAGAATTCCTGTCTGTTTGTGGAGGCTTATACTCTTTTTTGCCTTGAGAGAAGTGCAAAGAAGGCAGAGATCTGGCAAGGAACTGGCCCCATTTGTAACATCCTCATAATAGAGTAGATAGATAATAGATATAATATCTAACAACTGCATTTAGTATTTGCTGAATAATAATTTACAGGTATGCTTTTAAAACAGACAACATTAATATTAACAGGATGTAGAAAGGTTATTAACTAGCTCAAAATCAGTAATTAATGCCCAGGATTAAATATCACATAATAATTTACTTAAAATTTTTGAGTTAACTGCATATGTAATGCACATTCTCAAAGTAACCCCTCTGTGATTTCTGCTCACTTTGAAATTTATAGCTTAAAAAATATTCATATTTACTTGACTGGACAGTGAAAAATGCAAAATAATTGTAAATTTGTTCACCAAACTTTTTTAAAACTAAAAAGCAACAGTTGTCTTCTACAAGATCAGAGTAAGATTTCTAATTGGTGTAAAGATGTCTGACTTCATTAATATTAACTGAAGATACAGCTACTGGACTAAGACTAATGGAGAAACAAAGAATGAGTTACATATATTGCACTCTTTTCCCTTGACGTTTTTTTTCAGTTAAAATACTTCCATTTATTTTTTGTATACTTACTTTGAACTCCATGGGAGCGAACTATTTTCCAGGTTTCTGAGGCTACCTCTTTTACATCCACTTGGTAATGATGAATGGGCACACCTCCATGTGAGTCTGGCTTATTGAATGAAACTTTGGCAGTGGTTTGTGACAACTCTAAAACTCGTACTCCGTAAGGACTTGATGGCACATCTAGAAAAGTACAAACATCAATTTAATAATCAGCAGCAACTAGACAGACCTAAACAGTTGATAATCCACCCCAAAAAGTCTCCTTAGTATCTCAAAGGGAGAAAAAAAAAACATTTAATGTGATGTAATAATGCTTGCATTAGATAAAGAAACTTTCTAATATAGAGCTGTAAGAAAACCATGTTTATTTTCTTGTATGCTAAAGTTACGCAAAAACATTTTCCATGTCTGCCTGTCTTTAATAATATGATCTTTTTTAATAGCTAATTTCATCATAGGCAAATGTAAGAGATTAGTTTGTTTACTACATAATTATGTAAAAGAGAATAAAAAATGTTAAATCAAATTTAACAAGAGGAACAGTTATGGCTAAATAGAACATTCAGAGTCTGAATTCTTCTAAATGTGATTATGACAAAAACTGTAGAAATAATTTGGCTGTTTTTATGAAACTGAAATACAGCTGAAAACATGAATTCATTTTTCTTTTTTTTGAAAGACTGGATTCCAAGCTACTAGCAAGGAATATTAATGGAAGCTTTCTATTCTCAGTTTAAGAAACAATGTGCAGAATAGGTTGAAAGAAACACTTTCTCTGAAATCAAAAGCAAGTGCATATCTTTCGAAGTAGAAAAGAACTATGAAAATAAAACAGGTGTCTGTAGGTGTTGAGATGCTAGATATGAAAAAAAAGTGAAATATTAACCTTGGGGTCAGTTATAGAAATATTATGTTACTTTTACAATATATGACCAAACTAACACATAGAAAACAAAAGACTAAAAATGTTATAATTGCAAAAAATTGTATTCAAAATACTAGGAAGAATTTTACTTCTGTGGATAGAAGACCAAGGATTTGTAACACCATTAAAAATATCTCTTCTGATACATGGGACAACTACTTGCATATCTACTAACAGATTTTATATTGTTTTTTTTTTTTCATGCTATGGGAGATATTCTTATAAGTACATGTAAGAATTGGAGCCAAAGCTTATCATTTGGTTAGTGGGTACTGAACCATTTACATAAAATGTAGTCATTATTCAAGAGCTGTCACACAGTCGGAAATAAAAAAAGAATCAATCTGAGCTTCACCCAGTATGATACTTGAATGAAAATGAGTCAAAAATTGCTATAAAATATTAAATAACGGGTTTAAGGACACATTCAGCCACAAATTCTCAGGAAAAGGACACCTGCCAAAGCTGCTCTAAAGGGGCTGATTTGTATAACCTTCAAATAAACAGGCACCTCAATTTTTCCAGAAAAACTCTCTATCAGGTGTCAGAGTTGATTGTCTTAATGCTAATATCATACTTGTGTGAATCCTTACAGTTAACTTTTCTGAATATAGGCCACCTGAAACCTCCAATGTATGGTGCTCATTGGGTTAAAAGCAGCATAGATTTTTTTACATGGACAAACAATTTTCATATCTTTTACTTGAAGGCACAACTAAATGAATCCATGAAGTTGAAGATTTGAGTAGAATACAAATCTCAGTTTGAGGGATTCAGACCCTCAACTCTTTTCTTATTCCAGGAAATATTCATTCATATGTGATGCTGCAGGAAGTTTTCACTCTACTTAATGAAGCTGTATTACTCTGCAGAAAGGAATTCAAGATTCATGGTTAGACAGAACATGACCAAATGTAATCAGTATGCTATGCATCCAGGAGAACACAGACATGGGTTTTGAATTATTTCTAAATTGATCAAAAAGTTGGTTTTCTTTAGAAAAAAGAAACTGTGTTCAAAAAACCAGACAAATCTTTTTCTGTGATCACACGGAAGAAAAATTATTTATATGACTGACTTGCTAAGTAAGCATTGATCCCCAAATCAGAGCAGGATGAGGATTAGAACCAGCTTGTGACCCCTCTCCTCCAGATTCTCATTACAACTGAGAGCAATATTTTTTTCCCCGCTAGCGACAGTACTTTGAGCACCATTCTGCGTACAGATTCTTCCTTTACCTAGCTCAAATGACTGTTCTGAGAGGGGTGGGAAAAATACAACATAAGAATACCAGCAAAGCAATCCAGGATAGCTGAAGTAAAGCAGCCTGGCACTGGATGTGGAAGTGGATACCAATCACCTCGGAAGACGAATATAGTTCTGTAGTACTGAAGATGAATGATCTTTGGATTTCATTGCAAGCTAAAAGCTGCTGTGGGTACCTACAATATCACAAATAGTTCCTAAACACTTTTATTCCTTTTCTGTAGTTAAAAGAGTTCAAAATGAAACAAAATATTTTGTTTAAGGTTGAGTGAATATTTAATTTCACTCAGACTATTTTTATGTTAGTTTTTACATGCTCTTTTTATAAGGCTATTCACTGTTATTTCGGTTTGGATCAAAACAATTATTTGGTCAATGGTATGAAACAAAAATGTGTTATTTACATATCCACTCTGTTCTTGACTTTCAAAACGGTAAGGAGATCTCTTTTCCTTGTGTTTGCATAAGACTAACTACAATAAACATGGCATAGGGAAGAAGACATTCTTAAGGAAGAATCTTATGTTCTCTACTGCAGATTCAAGTATAATTTCTGCCAAATGAAGATATGATTTTATTTGATAATAAGTATAAAATAAAGCTCCTATGAAAACTCAGTAAAATATTTTGCGTAACTATCACAATGCAGTATGTTTAAAACTCATTAAAGTATGAAATACATCCACAAAACTATTTTAAATATGCATCCCACAATCCAAGCAACCCACATGTGTAGGTAACTTTTATAGAGTTTCCGGAGTTGAACTATATCAGTTTTTAAGAAAAGAGTGAGTCACCTGAGGAAAATACACCAGGAGACACATTCCTAGTCAGAAGAAAATACTAGCAATTCCATTAAGATAGAATAAAATACCTATCATCTCTTTCAGACTAGGCAAATCTATATTTTTTTCCCCAAAGAACATCATTAGCAGCATAATGAACTGAATCTAATTCTGTAGTTCTCTAATGAGTATAAATTTGATCATACAAGGTAAACAGACCTCTGGTCCTGATCAACCTAAATATTCCAGAATTTGAGCTGTCCCCTGCCAGCTGAAATTATTTGAACCACTGTTGTGTATTTTTGTGTTAGAATTGTAAGGCTTTTGGCTCAATGTTTAGCAGGAGTGAAGGATAATTTGCAGTTGTGTACACTGAAGTTTGTGTCTGAAAGGATAAAATTCTGGATGCTTCTTGTTCTTTTTCCATCTAAAACCAACCAACCAAATGAATCTTAGAGGAGTTTAGCTATGGGCAGTGATTTCTCTTTCATATACTGTTATAGATATAAGTTGAAGGACTATATAGTGGAAAAAATATGGGATTTCTTTTCTATGATCTAATGATCACTTAGTGATAGCATAGACTGTGGTATGCTTTCTTAGAAGTTATCATAGAATAGTTGCAGTTGGAAGGGACCTTTAAAAGTCATCTAGTCCAGGTCCCCTGCAATAAGCAGGGACATCTTCAACTACAGCGGGTGGCTCAGAGCCCTGTCCAATGTGACCTTGAATGTTTCCAGTTTTGGGGCATCTATTAACTCTCTGGGCAACCTGCTCAGTGTTTCACCACCCTCATCATAAAAAATTTCTTCCTTATACTTAGACTGAATCTGCCCTCTGCTAGTTTAAAACCATTGCCCCTTGTCCTACCACTAGAGGCCCTACTAAAAGTCTGTCCCCATCTTTCTTATAAGCCCCCTTTNTCCTTCTCAGCAGGACTGCTCTCAATCCCTTCATCCCCCAGCCTGTATTGATACCGGGGGTTGCCCTGGCCCAGGTGCAGGACCATGCACTTGGCCTTGTTGAACCTCATGAGGTTCACATGGGCATACTTCTTGAGATTGTCCAGATCCCTTTGGATGGCAGCCCGTCACTCAGGCGTGTCAACCACACCACTCAAATTTGGTGTCTTCTGCAAACTTGCTGAGGGTGCAATCGATCTCACTGTCTATGTCATTGATGAAGATATTGAAGATATCCCAATAG
Organism: Dromas ardeola; assembly: GCA_013398915.1. Taxonomy (NCBI): domain Eukaryota; kingdom Metazoa; phylum Chordata; class Aves; order Charadriiformes; family Dromadidae; genus Dromas; species Dromas ardeola. Next base: position 164,319 of record VYZM01011654.1, on the reverse strand, counting down.
GGACCATCATCCACATCATCCATTGACAGACCTTCCACATCCAGAGCTTCATACCTGTTGTACAGAGGCACCTGAGAAGGTGAAGTAGGCAAGGAGGGGGTTCACCTTCTCCCCCAAGGGTGGACTTGCCTCTATTCACTCCTTTCCTTTAAGCTACTCCCTTCTGCCTAGTGCAGGGAGGAAATGTTCACCTTGAGCTTGTGTTTTTTCTGGTGGCTGTTTCTGTTTCTGTCTCAAGGAGGACAAATGATAGTTTCCACCATTCTGTCTCTTTCTAAGACTACTCCTATCTTTGTTTTCGTTGTACTTCAATCAAAATAAGGGATAATTTACCAAAAGTTCAGCCTTTGAATTAAAATAAGTCATTAAAAACCCCAACAAGTGTCAGAGATTTAGTCAACTTCATCCTCTTTTCACAGTGTTTATTCCTCTGTTCAGTATGTGACTGTATTCACAAATGATGTTGAAGAATTCTTTATAAATAAAAGAAAAAAAATCCCAAATATTAAGTGTAAAAATGCCCTTGATGTATTTTGTACTCAGCACATAAAGCAGGTTATCATAAATGAATTTTGCAATACGTTGGTCTAAATTAAACAGAATTGGTTTAGTTCCAAAAACATTATTGCAGCTGATAGAGAAGTACACACAGAATTATGAATACATATTTATCTTCAGTGGTATGTAAATACTCTTTCAAGTCTATTATGTTTTACCCAACCTGTTCAATAAATGACCACCATTTATCACCGAGGATTTTCTTTTCAAGCTAGTTTTGGATAGTTTTATGGAAGGAAATTTCCTTCTGAGAGTTTAGCAGTCCCGGTGTAAATGGAGAAAACAAAGTTATGATGTCAGAGTACATAGTGAGGTCAGAGATTTATCTTCCAGTTAACTGGAATATGTTCCTAGTGCAGTTCTGCAGCTTTTCCTGTCTCTCTATATCTGGCATAAATATTGACTGAAACTATGTCTATGAACATAAGTACAATCAGGACCAAGGCAGGGAAAGAGATGGGGCTAAGGAGTAGACTTTTGGAGTCATAGACCTCCATGAAATAGTTCATACTTGTAGATCCTTAGAATGGAGAAAAATTTCAATGTTAAATCCACAGTTTTACACTCAGTCTTGCCTTGCTGTCCTTGCTTGGGGAAAACTGCAATAGATTTCTTTTACAAAATGACTGGAAGTTCTGGAAAAATGAGGAGTGAATTAGGAAACAGGACCACAGCTAGCAAATAAATACACAAATAATAAATGAAAATAATATACATGCACACAACGCAAAACACTGTTGTTTTGATAGTTTCACACATATGCTTATTGAAAATACGTTACTGTTCGGGTTTTTTTGTAAAGATCCTTTAGCTGATACTGCTAAAGATGTGAATGGCAAGTTTTAGGACAGACATCTAGATTTTAGATCTGCCCATATTTTTGTGGAGGTAAATGGGATTTTGGCAGCAGCAAGGGAAGCGTTATACAGAGAAAGCAACACAAAAATCCTAAAAAAAAAATCAATAATATTCCATAACATTGTCTTGGAACACAACATGATTATCTTTTTTATTACATTATTCTTCAGGGAAAATTAAGTCCTACTTCTTTGGTTTTATTGTCTGTGTGAAAACACAAATGTATAGAGAAAAAAGGAACAACATCCCTTAACTAGCATCAAAGTGCCAGTCCCCAAAATCCAGATTAGTAAACTGTTAAATTTGATGTTGTAGTCCTTGCCAGTTATCGATCAACCTTGTCATATTCTCAGCATGACTGGATTCCATGAAACATGTTACAGGATGTAATTTCTGTGAAGCTCAATTATTGTCTCTCACATATCTTCATTTGCTCTTGATGTCACTATTCCCCATCTTCACTAACTTTCTGTGTATACGGGATGTTTAAAATATATTTAATTAAATAAAGTGGCATGGGAATTCTCCATATCTAATGACATCATAGAATGTATTTTAAATTTGCTTTTCAATTCCCTGTAATATTGCTGTCAAAAGGAAAAAAGATACAGCATGTCTCATTTCTTGAAGTATTCTTGTATGTCACCACCTCTAAATGCTGTAAAATTCTTGATGTTCTATAGCATACTGTGCAAAACACATAATAGGTATGATTTGGCAAGACAAATTTGAAATTCATCCTCAGAGCTGTATGATGTAGCTAATTTGTAAACTATGTTCACTGCCAGCAGTTGACCTTGTTAGCACTTAGCCACCGTAAGTCTCTCTGCTGAGCTGCTGTTCCAGGCATGATGTGGTGAGAGGTGAATCTCAACTTTCATCAAAAATGAAAGTATCCTTCTAGGTGCAAAGACTGAAAGAAAGACTAAAGCCAAAAGGTGAATTGGGCTATTTATCTGAACTTTTAACCCCTTTGCCATCCCAGAAGAGAAGAAAGAAGGGGAAGGGGATGTCTAGGATGAATAAAACCATCAGAGTCTTAGGGGCTCTGAATTCAGTCAGCTGTACGTTGCTATGTGCAAAATGCACATTAATATTTATTGAAAAAAAATCCAGTTTAGCTGTCTGTCACAACCTTAACATTTACTATTTTAAGATAATAAACTATCTATTCCATCAACATAGTCCTAGACTACTGATGGCGATACGATTTTCTATTTATCTATACAAAAATATTTGAAATAATGCTATTGAGATCTCAACAGAAAGAAATAATGCTTTACTAGTTAATACTATCTCCCTGCATACTGATATTTCACATAAACTATGACTAAACTAGATCTGGGCAAATCTAGGAATATATGTGCTCACCTCAGGCTCTGAAAGCCATTGGGACAATCTGTCAAGCTCACCTGGCTTGCCAAAGCCTAAGCTTCTAAAAAAAAGTTGTGGTTGGGACGTGAAGTAATTAACTTGCATCAGCAAGAAACAACAAAGGCTGTGGTTCTTTTCACATTCTACATGTTACTGATACAGCAATTTAAATGCTTAAGTACTGGAAAAGGAGAAGGTCAACTGTGTGGTATTTCTAAGAGTTGACCACCACAAGTCAGGTGGTGAGCACATCTGATTAAGCTTTCAATATTCAGGCTGATTCAGTAGCTCTGTAGTATAATTTGAGTGAACAGGTATAGTTTTCCTGTCATACAAAATGGTATGGTTGCAAATTGCATGTAAATTCTGAAAGAAATATTTTTTTTTATCATCTATAAATCTAATTTCTTAAGAAGGGCAACAGAAATAAAGATAATGGCATTATGACAGTATGATCACCTTTTAACCAGCAGTAAATAAATCAAAAAAAGGCTAGTTTGATTCTGCTGAAAACCAGTAAAGTAAAAAAAAAATGGAACAAAACATGAAGCAACGAGTCATTCCTGCAAAATATTAAGAGAAAACTATTCAGTAAAATGATCATTATTTGTAAAATTTAGCCTAGCAGCATACTTTGCTTAATACCATCTCCCAACTAGAACCAGTATTTATTTTTCCCTGACAGAGACATTGTGAAAGTATGCTGTGCCCCAGCATTAGTATTTACAACCAAAGCCAGAAGGAAATCCAGGCTGTATTGAAATGCATGAAAAATTTTATAGGTTTTAATATGCAAAATATCAATCATTAAGTCTTCATAATCTACCAATGTAAAGCAACAGAGGTAGTAAAACTAGGAAGAAAGCTGCATTTGACATTTTATACCTGTAACTATTATGATGGTTTTATCCTCCATCTCCCTGGTTATTTTTAATTTCCAGCTGACGCTAGTTTAAGTGCAAAACTTGTAACAGTGAACTACATTTGTTATTTGCTGGGTTTTTTTCCCCCAAAAAAGTCTATTTAGAAGCAAATGCTAAAAATGTCAAACTTTCAGGACACTGAATATTATGCATTACACTACTGTAAGACGTGCCTAGCATAACGGAGCTCTGACACCCCCAAACCCAGTGTTTCCAGCACCACATAAATACTACAGTACATATGGCTTATATTAAGGATACCTGGAAATTACTATTACTACAAAATTTGAGTTTTTTCTATTTTCTGCATTCCATATCATTATATAGAATGTCCATCTATAGCTCATGCTTTACATAATAACTTCCCATAATTCTTTATTCATTACATATTCACTAAATATACCCTGATTTACCTTTTTATGTTTATAACACCAATACAAACTTTTTTTTAAAGTGTTCATCAAGTTTTCTGAAGAATTGACTGAAAAATATTAAGCAGGAAAAACTTTCAAGGCTGTGTACGACTTCTAAGAAATTTCTTAAGGAACAAATTTTTTTCGTAACTCCTGATACACCAAAAGAAAATAATTACCCTGTTGAGCAAAGCTATAAAAACTAAAACACCAGGATAGTTAAAAGAGCCTCCCTATAACTGGATGTGCACATTTCAGCAATGGACCTACAATGTTCCTCCTAGTAGGGCTCTAAAGAATTTATTTTCTTATTTAAAAAAA
>VYZM01011654.1:86193-159853 GCA_013398915.1 Dromas ardeola | reverse complement strand
ACAGCTGAAACATTCAAGATCATAAAAAATATACAACTCCTACTTAAAAAAAAAATAATTATACAAGACCTTATTTCTACCTGTCCCCTTAAATGTGTCAGCCAGTCTGGCAGTATGGTATGACCTGAAAGTTACATGATGAAAATGGACCATAACAATGCATCACAAGGGGTGCATAGCTTTCAGTATGGATGTACCTTTGTTACTGTGAACTGCATTATAAATCCATAGACGTCAGTAAAGCTGGAACAATTTGCATCATCTAAGTATGTAAATTCAAATGTTGGGAGACCTCAAAACTTGCTGAACAGGCATTAGTCCATTCCACAAGAAAATATAATTGAAAGAAATGCTAAGAAACTCTCATTTACTCTCAGTTAATAATAACTTCTGCCAAAGAACAAACATACAGTCATATTTTTCTGTTTACCTAAACAACAATAGATGGACCTAAAGATATTCAGAAATTCTGTAACAATTGGTTATAGAACATCTCAGAGCTTAAATTAATTCAATCTAGCACCTGGGTCAAATTCTGCTTTTAAATAACTAAAAGTGCAAATGAAGACAGAAATTCTTCGCTGAAGTATTTCAGTCTTTCATCATCCTTGGTTTATCAAGAAAATACCTGGGAGGAAAAAAGGAAAAAAAGACTTTCCTAACTCTTTCTTACTTTTACTGCCTGCAAGTTGTATGTCTCTTCACTGAAGTAATGAAAATACACTGTTACAGATGTAGGATGTAATAAGGGCAAAGGAGAAAAAGTTAAACTAATTCAAATTTTTCCAAATTTCAGAAGGCCTTAAATTTAAATCCAAAGAAGATTCATATTCTAAGGGAACTGTTTTGTTTTACTTTATATTGCAACTTAATTTAGAGAATTAGCATTAACTGCAAATATTCCACTGGAATAAAATAAAAAGAGAAAAGCGTGTCTGAACTTAATTTTGATTAAAACAGAAAGAATATTTAAAGAATAAGAAACAACTTTTTAACTTACCAGCTTGACCAAGCATAAACTCCTGATATCTTGTTCCTATTCTGTTTGTGGCTGTACAATTATACCTTCCAAAATCACTGTCAGATGTGGGAGCAATCTTTAAAATGAATACAGTTGTAAATATTAATTTCTAATGAAATATTAAAGTTCTTTAACTAAATTAAAAATGTAAATATGCTATCCTTAACCAATACGCAGATGCATTCTTACTTCAGCCCATCTAGTATATTCTCCAAATACAGATCTAAATACACTCTTTTTCATGTTAAACTCCACCTTCTCAAATTCAAATGAGGAAATCAAATAATGGAAAACGTTGAAATTGTTCATCTTTACAATTCCACTTTTCAACAAGAAAAAAATCTAATAAATTTCACATTTTTTTCACAGACGCTATTTGCACAAACGGATATTTTGCCTGAAATAAGCAATCAAAGGTCAGAAAATTGCTGGTTCCTACAGTTGATACAAGAATAATATTTTACTGTCTATTGTTTGCAGGATTCACAATACACCAGACATTCAGGGGGAGAAAGAAGATGTAAGGGATGCCGCTCAATTGTAAACTCAGGTGAACAAGGATATAAGACAAAACAAATACTAGATACTGCAGGGAGCTAATGCCTTACTGGAATCCAGCTTGCCTGACCAACTTTTCGGGTGACAGAATGGAAGAGCACTCAGACAACCACAGACTGTAACGCATATTTTGTGTTGTTAAGCTATACTTAAAATAAAAAAAAACCCTAAAGATGACCTTCAAACAACGGTAAGACTGCATCTCTCTGAAAGTATATCCTCTACTAGGTTACTTGAGGTTACTTGTTTGGACTTCAGGAAAAAAACATACTTTTTTTTCAGTGCACTGTACACCTCTTGCTTGGGATCTGAAGTTGGTCCCCCACTCTGATTAGTCTTAGAGCTTCTCAACCTTTTTTCCTATGGTAACTGAGAAGCTTATGGTCAGACATAAGCCTGATACTAGATAGAAATGGAAAACTCTAACTTCTTCCACACCTGTGGAGGAAGACAGTATGTCATCCTTGCAGCAGGTGAGACCAGGGCTGGAGACACTGGTTACACTTTTTTTCTGAAATAATTAATTAAGGACCATGATTGCTATATGCTATTGTTGAGTAGTTAACTGTTTAATCAAGTTAATAAAGTAAATGGATAATTAAGGTGCATTCTTTGTCTTCTGCCTTTCTCAGGTTTTGTTCTTACGTGTACCTTTTAGATAACAGAAAGGAGCTTAGTTCTTATTTTTCCAATGCCTCCATGAGGAAACAGTTGTTATCAAAGCTAATTGCAGTTTATTATCAGTTTTCTGCTTTGTTCTTGACTGAAGACACACAAGTCTTTTTGTATATACCAAGCACCTACAAAGTAGTCACTTTAATTTTTAGTATTTACCTGATGGGTTAGTTTTATATTTATTCATGTATTTATTTACTTGCAAGAAACACAAGTGACATTTTTGCTCACTGCAGTGTTCACAGCTTTCCACTGAGCACATGCCATGCAAATGAGGTTTATTTTCTAAGTGCTCACAAGAAATGTGGAGAAGAATAAGTTCATAAATAGTCATGGGGTTTTTTTTAGAAAGGGTTTTACTTATTAAATTATAAGTCTTATCCTTAAATGCACTCTATAGTACTTTCAATGGAGCTATACTGAGGAAGAAATTAATTAATGTCACCATGTTGATTTCCATTTTAAGCCTTACCTCTAGAATCAGCTTTCTTCCTGTACTGTAGGTCTTCAGATGTGTTGTATTTCTGACAGGTAAAACTAATTTTCCTCTTCTCCACTGAACTGAGGCAGACGGATTTGCTAGCACTTCACAGCTTATATTGATGGGATTGCCTTCCCAAGAGTAATATATAGTCTGATTTGACACAAATGTTGGGGCATCTGCAAAAAGGAAGTAATACACAAATATATTAAGTGTTTAGTAAAACAAGCCATATACCCCTATCCAAGCACTCATGTTCACATAGAAATTTCAATTGATTGCTACAACAATTTATTACGGACCATGAAAATATCAGTATTCGACCTTGAGTTTCTTGAGCCTTTATTTTGGTAGCTTTCTTCTCTCCCGAAACTTTCAGCCGAAATTCAGCCCTTATTTTTGTAGGAAAGCAAGTGGTTTCATCAAAATAAGTAAAGTACGTCTTCCTATGAATTTATTTACTGGATACAGGAGCTCATCTTTTTTTTCCAAATGTTTTGGTAAGTAATTCTAGTGGTCCTTGATGTTCATAGACATTTTAAAAAGACTTATGTCACCATTTAAACATCTTAATGAAAAAATAGACTATGAAAGAGTTGTCAGGATGTGACACCTCACACTAGTGGAGTTCGATGAAGAAAAAAGCAAACTGCATATGCCTGTTTTATGGTTAAGTATGGTCAGGAATCTCAGAATACCAAGTCAGAGCCTTGGCTTTTCCTCTGGAAATGAAGTTAGTGACGGGAGACACTTGAAGGAAAACCGCACGAACTGCCTTCTGCCTCGCTGACAGTTTTTGCACCTAATGTGTCAACATATGGATCAGAAATCTCATCAGAGTGTTCATGAGGCACAAAATGTGGTTCTTTCACAACCAATTTTAGATAAGCACTGTCTTCCAATGCACAGTTTGTCAGAATAAGTTCACTCCATTAATGAACATTGGCATGAATGTGGAAGATAGAAAGATATTCTGCCTGAACCTAACTTTCCTTCCCAGGTAACATCATGTGGTTTGATGCCCTCTGTTGATTTAAATACACACGTGGCAAGCTCATATCCTATTTAAAAAGTGATACACGTGAAAAAGTAGTCTATAGTTCTACACTGCAGGTACAAGCATTTAAGAGAACAGGGACTTTCAGTTCAGACTGCTCTCTCTTCTAAAGGTAGATTTTGGATGCCTATAGTATAAGTTTTATTTTAAAAGAATAGTTGAGTTATGGACTGACATCTATACATGACTACAGATACTAACAGATAGTTTTAGCATCATAAAACACAAATAGGACTAAAAGTCCATCAAATAAAGATATATCCCAAAATCAACAACTCTTTAGCTTTGCAGCCATTTCCCCAGCAGTCAAAAGCTCCAGTATAGCAAAAAGAAGAGGACACAGGATGACTGTGCTAATGGCTTGATTCAGACAAATTGTCTTAAGTCAGGTGATTTTTGATTTCCTCATTAGGAACAGATTAAGATACCTGGAGTGATGTTTCACACAAAGAAAATATCTCTGGAAATCATTTTTTACAGTACAAATAAAAGTTATTTTCCATTTCTTATAAAAAAAAAAGAGTTATAAGGGAATAACTGGTTTAAAAAGAGATTTTGTTTAGTCATGTATGCTCTTCATCACTAACTGTAGTATATTACGTTTAAATGGTTACAGAATCAGTATTTATCAAACAGAAACACACTATATGTTTAATATAAAATAGAGCATGAGAAAATAACAAACCTTAAAGCCAAGTCTTTGGAAACATAAGGTTGACTATATGTCTACAAAGTCTGTTTTCTAGAATAACTAAGGAGCAAATTAAGTTAATAAACAGAACATTTATCAAGAAATTCTATCAACTGAAAATGAAGTATGACCAAGTAGAAATGAGAAGGTGGACTGTCTCATATGTTAACATATGTTAAGGATACTTAAATGCAATATATGTACTGTATAAAAAGAAAAAAAGCTTCCATGCAGTTAAAAGTAAATTAAAACCATTAAAAAATAAAAATATGCTCTGCTTAGTTTCTGTGTAACTCACTATTAAAACAATTAAAAACAATTCAGGGCGTAAATGAACTGTTCTTTTCAAGCTTTTATACATAAAGTTACAGTTAAGACAACATACTGGACTTCTAAATTTCTAAATACAGAACTAGGAGCTTGAATACACTCAGTTTTTTTTTTTTTTAAAAGCAAACCTGATGAAATGTTTTGCATCTGAACCTTATGTTGCTCTACTGAAATAAAAACCAACCACAATGTGCAGAAAAGTACAAAAGCTGCTGTTCATACTAGTATACATATAGTATATGTATACATATGTATACATACACATATACATACTAGTATACAATAAACCATAGCATCATAAAATGGTTTGGGTTGGAAGGGACCTTTGAAGATCACCTAGTCCAACCCTCCTGCAATGGGCAGGGGCATCTTCCACTATATCAGGTTGCTCAAAGTCCCATGAACCTCATCTCGAACACTTCCAGGGATGGGGCATCCACAACTTCTCCTGGCAACCTGTTCCAGTGTCTCACCACCCTCATCATAAAAAAATTTTCCTTATATCTAATCTCAAACAACCCTCTTTTAGGTTAAAACCATTGCCCCTTGACCTATCACTACAGGCTGTGGTAAAAAGTCTCTCTCCACCTTTCCTATAAGCTGCCGGTAGGTATTTAAAGGCTGCAATGAAGTCTCCCCGGAGCCTTCTCTTCTCCAGGCTGAACAACCCCAACTCTCTCAGCCTTTCCTCATAGGATAGGTGCTCCAGCCCTCAGATCATTTTTGTGGCCATCCTCTGGACCCACTCTAACAGGTCCATGTCCTTCTCGTGCTGGGGACCCCAGAGCTGGACACAGTACCCCAGGTGGGGTCTCATCAAAGCGAACTAGAGGGGCAGAATCACCTCCCTCAACCTGCTGGCCACACTTCTTTTGATGCAGCCTGGGATATGATAAAGTTCATAAGTACTGTTATAAGCTTGAACAGTGAAAGATGGAGTCTTATTTTTGAGAGATGAGGCAGTCAAAACAAAAAAGATAAACTAGAAGGAACAAAGACTATATCACAAAGGTACAAAATTAAACAAAAGTATTATATGAAAGTAGGATTCTACAAGCAATTTTAACTTTAAAATGGCATTTTAGAATAGTGAATATTATGGCACCAGCTAAACTCAAGCTGTTCATTTTCCCAAACAAGACAGAAACTGCCAGGTCACCAGTCCAATTAGGAGAAGTGGTTCTGGACAACCTGCATAAGACGCCTATGTAAGAGAAGCAAACTCTGACCTGAAAACTGTCTCTGGCATTTAAATATCCTTATTAGGTATAATGTCCAAGAACAGTGATTCAAGACAGACTAATACATCATCTGTCTCATCCAGAAGGTAATTCAATTAACGACTTCAAAGATCCAGCTCTGGTGTATGTTTGACATTATACACAAAATTGGATATGGCAAATTATCTGATTCAGCACATGTGTCGAGACAGCTGTAATAGCAAAACAGTGTACCGAATCAGATTTGCGCTTCTTAATTTAAGAACATAGGTTTTCAAACTTTTGGCTATTTTTTCTTCAAGTAATTTGTTTTCTTGGATGATACAATGAAAATATGGGATAGACTGTCAGGTCTAAGATCCTGGGAGATTTTGTGTAGTATATTATTGGAAGCCTCTTTCTTAGATGGTTAATACTGGAATAAGTTTCCTATCATCAAGGACTTCAACAAATCACATTCTCTAGCAAATCTAGTACTTTCCTTGACATCCTTCCTGTAAAAGTACCTTAATTTTTTTGTAACTTTTTTTTGTTAACAGCCTTCTATCTTTCTCTTGCATTTTTTCATGCATATCTGTTTTGAAATAGTTAATATTTTGGAATTAATAGCTTTTCCTTGGAGATAAAGTAAAACTACCTCCCCAGACAGGTGCAATAACTGTCTCATAGTCCTTGTAGCAAGAAATAATAATAGAAAGACTTAATAAATGAGGCCAGATGATTAGATTTTATTGTCTAATCATCCTTAAAAGGAAGTTAGGAACTACAGAGCTTCAGGTTTACCTACTTACACAGTTTTACTGCTACTACCACGATCACGTGGCTGCAAGGAAAAACGTGCAAGATCTGCATGTGAAGTTTCCAAATAGAAAAGCAAATGAAACTTATTATATATTAGGTTTTAAATTGCCATGATTATTAGCTAAAACCAGAGGGTCTTTTTCAGAATCCAGCTCATCTTTTCGAAAGTTTGAGATCAGCAGTTTTGTAGAGGTACATGTTTGTTTTGCAGCAAGTGACAGGAAACACCATTCTCAGTAATGTTTCCTTTTCCCCCGCCCCATTCTCTTGGTTCCTTTCAAAACACACGACAAGAAGTCATTGATACTCGGTAGTATGACAGACTGTCTACCTATTGAACAGTTTATGTAAGAGCAAGAGCTGCCTCTTACTGGCAAGCAGTACTTCTCCCTGATAACCCTGACCATGATATTCTTTTTAATATCCAAACACCACAGTAATTTCTCCATTTCAATAAACATGGATAAAAAATAGTCATCATGAAGATAAGGTATCTTTCTGCTAGATGCAAAGCATGTTGTTGATAACGGCACCTTCAACCTTAACAAACACTGGGCAACGAATACATGCATAATTTTGGTGTTTGGTGCTGCCAGAGTCATAGAAATTCAATGTATCTTTTTTTCTTTGAATTCCACTTGACATTAAGGAATTGCACCTGATTGATCACTTTAAAAAAAAACCAACACAACAACAACAAACCCACCACCCAAGAAATACTAGTTTCATAGTAATATCTATTGTGAATGCATAAACCTGTCTAAAATTATCAAAACCTGTCTAAAATAGGAGAAGAAATTATAAAAAAAAAAAGTACAGCTAGGTAAAATAAGCTAAGTATGTCAATAACTATGTTCAAAAGAAACTGTCAGCATATATATATCTGTCATTTTTTATGTTAGTAAATCACTAAGAACACTGGCCATCAGAACTAGGACAGGAAGACTCCTCCTATAGATCTCTCACACTAGCAGTAATTTTTATTTTAGTAATAAAATGATCAGGTGTTGCCAATTACTGACACATTGTGTTTGGATGGCACCAGTTTGTATCAAAATTTCAATTGTTACATGTATTCCAGGACAGAATTACTGGAATAATTTAAGATGGCCAGACTTCTAACATCATATATTAGATCACACAATTCTCTTATAGCCAAAAGTGAAAATGTCTTTCTCAGACCAGGATCCGAAACCCCATTTCTCTTCCTACCCTACTTGTCACATTTTCAGAACAAAATCCAGCTTCATATCTTTACCTTCCGTATTTTCCTACCTGTCATCCTTACCTCCACAATATGCCTCCTATTGATATCTTCCCTCCATTCCCTGATCACACTCTCTCTCTCTCTCTCTCCCCCTCCTATATTCCCAAATCATAATTGTTGTTCTTCTCGGAGCAGGGACTCTCGCCCCCATTATCTCTTTACTTAATTTTTACACACAGTGCTGTCCAGAAAACAACAAAGAAAATCTCTAAGAGATTTTAAGGAACATACTAAAAATCCAAACAGCATCGCTGAAATTACCCTGTATATCCAACTCCATTTCCAACACCTAGTCCCCCTAAATCTATACCTTATATCCCTCAGACCTCCAGTACAGCGTGCTCAAACTCACACGGTATTTCCCTCTTCTGCTCTATGTTGCTCCCAGCGTGTACGGCAGCAGCAGCTCAGAGGCAGGCTCTGTGGTGCAGAGGGACCTGGCCTCAGATATTGCAACCAAAGCTACATGCCTCAGGTTTACTCTAAACAATACCAGAGGTCTCTCTTTCAAGCATGTGTCAACGTAGTGACTTCAGTATGCTCTGACATAGCTGTAGACTATTTAAAGACTATTTAAATACTTCAAGTATGCCAAGTATTCTGCTGTTAGGGGAAGTTAATTGAGAAAAAATAATCGAGGTTACAAATCTCAATTTAAGATTTTTTTTTTTGTTGTTCAAATTTCAAAGTTTCGAAGTCACACTTATCATACCACCTAATTATTTTCTTCATAATTCCCAGATAATTCTCTTCTGCTCTGCTGGACCTACCTTGGAGGTATAGAGAAGGGCAACAGCCATGTTGTATCTTTTTACTTCACAGGTCATCATTGTATAATATAAATTACACTTACGGTATTAACTGATTTGCAAAACTCTGTTGAAACTTGCAAGTATGGAAACCAGTTTAAAAATTATGCATTCATTATCACGGTAAACATTTAATATTTTTAGCCTTTAATACCAACTCATGAAGTAGAACCATCTTCAAGGAAACTTAAGAAAACTCTTTCTTGTTTTTTTTTAACCTTTATTTTCCACAATCGCATATATGTGAAAAATTATGTCAGTAAGAAAAGATGCTGGGCATATATACCTATTAATAAAATAAGTAAATTATTAGAAGAGAAACAGAATAAAACCTAAAATATTTTCTTAATATTTTATTCAAATATTAATTCAAAATTGTATTTTTTTATTAAAAGAAAAATATGCAACATGTTAATAAAAATCTACTTAAAATTCCATCAAGCTCATTGCAAGGTCAACAAGAAAATGCAGTATAGAGCTCTATTAGGTAAATATTTATAGAAATTCCTAACACGAATATCACATTTTAACAAATCATTAACATATATAGGTCAAAAGTTTTTAAGATGGATTTTCTGTTCTAAAGTATGATTTCACCCTTTTGGACTAAAGAATAGGTAGGTTTACTATACAGATGAATAAAGTATCATTTTAGCCACTTTGCCACATTTATTGTTGCAGTACCAGGAAAAGACAACAAAGATGCATTCATCTCTGCATCAGTACAAGGAGGAGTTTTGGAGAAATCGTTTTCGCAAAGTGACTCTATGCAATAAACCTCATCTTTTGCTCAGAATTCAACATTCTTATCCCCTTTAAGTCACTGCAATGGCACACCAAATTTGCTTCTATGCAAGTGCACAAGGTAGTCAAAGAAGGAAGTTTTAAATCTTACAACTGACATTCATGAGCTCCAAAGTTATGTCAAAGTTATCACATGCACTTCATGATGCTAAAGATCTTCTCCATCTTTACCTTCTCATTTTAAGCTATAAATTTGGCAAGAAGAAATGTAACTAAAGCCAATAGTGTTTCAGTAGAAAAGACGCAAAATTTGCTAGAATATTTCAACATTTTGTTTCTTTTGGTTGGTTTTCCTGTCATTTGTCTCTTTCTTAGGTCATATGATTGTGCTTATTAGTTTTGTTTTCTGGCTGTGATAACAAGATAGGGCTGGGGCCCCATGATTAATAGCTTAATTAAAGGGAGGAGGTAAAGACGACGGAGCCAGGCTCTTTTTAGTGGTGTCCAGTAACAGGACAAGAGGCAATCCCTTCCAACCTCAACCATTCTGTGATTCTGTGAGTAGTGACGGGATGTTGATACACTGATTTCTTTTAACAGAAACCAAATCCAAAGTATGAACTGCCTTCATTTATTATAATTTATGATAGCAGTAGGTAGCTGAAACATTTGTGACGTTAGTCACAACGTTTGTGACATCCTGCGCACAGTAGTATTATTTTCCCTGATTCAAAGCCTTGCTTCCTTGAAGGTGAATAGAATTTGTAGCTCAACTTTTTCAAGCTGCTTTTAAGTAATGCTGTATATTTTTGCAAAGATATAAAATTGAATAGCATGAATCCAAAGCATCTGCATTATCCAGAGTGCAATACAGCTAACTAACATAAAACAAAGTGAAAAGCCTAAGAGGCTAATCAACTCAGGAAACAAAGTTCAATACCATAAAAGCAATGACGTTGATTTCAAATTGTGGCAGGAAAAAAAAAAAAAGAAAGACTGTTTCTGATAAGCAATACAGCAGTATAATAAATGCTGCACAAGTTTCTTTACAGGTAAAGACTATGTTGCACATGCTACACAATTTTCTTTTGGTATCACTTAATGTTAGTACTTCACTAATAAGGAATGTAACCACAAAATTCAGGTTTGGATGAAAACCATTAGAAAGAAAAACTTCTCGCTTTTCGAAGACATTTTAAATTATTTAAATGTGGGGTTTTTTTTAAATTGTTTTCTAAGAAATCATATACGTCAACCACTCACGTGGCTGATCTTGTACAAAGATGTACCATTTTACTGAATGCAATATGATTGCGATAGCTGATTATATCCCAAAGCACTAGTAGTCTTTGCGTACAGAGAGGAAGTAGGCATTTTTGGACCATCCACCATATCTAATAACTGCAGTATCAATATTGAAACTTGGGAGTTTTAACTGAAATAGAGCGCAGTGAAAACGGGTAATTGCAGCTACAAAAGACTGTAAGTTAGGATGCTTACTGGGCAGCATATGGAAAAACAGAGACTTTTCCAAAGAACATGGCTTAATACATTTTCCCCAGTAACAGGAGTATTCTCCAAAGGAATTCACACTTGGTGATACCGAGCAGAGAGACCAGCCTCTTACACAGTGTGTGCACCTAGAAGTACACAATTAAGTGCTGTGAATACTTCTGACTGTGATAATGAAATGAACACAATGAAAGGAAAACTTTAAAGGCAAGGAGAGAGCCACTTTTAAGGATCATATACTGCTGATTATTACTGGCTTGTTTAAATCCTTTCCAACTTAAGTAATGCCATCAGTGCATCCTAACTAAGAATAATACTATGAAGAATGATGATCCACCATATAGAACATGTCAAAATTCTGATTTTTCATTCTCTAATGCTAATCATTGCAGTGAATGGTTTGTGGAACCCAAGAAATAATGTGTTCTCTCATCAGAATTTTTCTTCTTTTAGTCAGGCCTATATTGTGCTTTTTAAGATTCCTTTCTATCCTTAACATATACCTTTCAGAATAATTATGTCTCAGCTAAAAAGACAAAAAATACCATGCAGAAGTGTAAACTGTAACTTTGAAAGGCACCTGATATGTACGCATCAAGTTGTAATTCACTGTCACTTGTACATTTAACTTCCTCAGGCCCTTCTGAAAATCTCATCTTAGAGTATCTCCTGTTATATCTATTTTTTCATCTATTTCTATCGTGGCTTTTATTAAAAAAAGAAATAGTTATTTCTTTATCTATGATAAGTATATCGATAATCATTATAGACACATCTTAATACCCAATACCTAGTATACATCATATATGCCATCACACAGGAACTTTTCATTCAGTTACTACTATTATTTATTAATTATTATTATTATTATTATTATTATCCAATACACAATAGGCATCATGTGTGGAATCAAATTTTCCAAATTAATGAAATCCATTAGTAAGTAGTATTTATAATGGTATCTTTTTATGTATTTTTGATTTATTTTTCATACTTAATATGAGGAAAACTAAACATAACTAAATTCAAAGATGACTTTGTAGAAAGAAATTCTTATAAATGTCTCTGGGTTCCCTACAATTCACGTCTGTCTAGCATTTACTTCAGATAAAAGGCAGGGTTAACTGTGCCCAATTGGTATCAAACCTGATAATCTCTTCCTGTCCTGGAAAACTGCTCTTATCATCAAAAGCAACCCCAACAGAGAACAAGGATAAAGTACAGNACAAGGATAAAGTACAGAAACTCTGTGCAATCCCACCGTCAGTTTAAGTCTCTGATACGCGTCAGTAAATAAAAGGATGAGGCCGTGACGCCTGGGCACTCTGTGTCTCCATCAGGCCTGCTTAACTGCACTGACATTTAAAGATGTGATGGGAGCATGCTCCTCTCCTGACTACACAAACTGTCAAACGTATTAAAACATATAAGGAAAACTGCTGTAGTTTTGTTATTAACTTTCAGAATGGCATAGGTGCATTGATCAGTCCTATCTAGGAACTGTGGAACAATAGAAACAATTAACTCTTTCTTATTTATTTATATTTTAATTTTAAAATAGTTATTGAGCTTTATACTACAATATTATTAAAAATAATAAATATTCTGCTAAAATGGCTCACTAGTGATTATGGAAAGAGCCAGCCTAAAAAAACCCAATATTCTCAAAACCGATTTTGAAGAGAAGAAAACCAAAATAAATGAAGTAAAAATTAAAATATTATGAATAGTTTCATGCAATTTGGTAAATGCGTATTTGAAAAAAAAAAAAAAAAAAGTTAACCCCCCCAATCACAACATTTGTAATTACAATTAACATGCTGAAAAAACATCACTTGGAAAATAATACAATAAGAGTCAAATCATTTGTTTAATACCGTCTTCACAGAATCTCGTAACAATTCCCCCCCTTTTCCCATTTTGCTATGAGAATACAAATTAGTTGTTTAGTCTTTCAACCTGTACCTTCTGCTGGAAGTCTCTAACCTGCAACTTACAAAGTGAAATAACTGGAATGAAGGATAACTATTACACCTGATTTATAAAAGAACATATTTTTAGTGTCTACTGAGGCATAAATTCAGACTTAAAACAATATGCTCTTCACCATTTTCTCACACACTATATTTGATTGTTCCCACACATATTCAAAATTAAGTCTGCCTTCCCATAATGAGAATATGTTACTTTGAAATTCTTAGAATCTGTTCTAAAATGTTCATCCTGAAAGGTGTTTTAGACTATAATAATGTATTGTATCAAACCAGAAATTTTGTTATGCCCCTTAATATGAATTCTGTGCTGCTAATACATTCTTAAATTTCAGTTGCCCGTGTTTAATAAAGTGTGGTGCGTCCTATATCTCTCTTCTGAATACAAAAGGTATTAATATTTAATTTTAAAGCATAATGGCTACACAACCTTAATCAAACAACAGATTTCATATTGCTCTGAGTAGAGTAGAACAGGAATTATACAGAAATTTTACAGAAACTTCAGTGAACTTGCATTTTTATATAGTAAAATATACATATAAAACAAATAATTATCAGTGCACCAGTGCACTCATTAAAAAAAACCCAAATATAGTCAATTAATATGTTCCCAAGCAAATAATAATATTTTGCAGTTTCAAATCCCTTCACGTGTCTATTTGTTGAAGAATAGCTATGTTAAAGCTATTAATAAATATTGTATTTATTTCTTAGGGCTTCTGGGCTGGCAAATCTCTCCATTCCTAACATCCAATTACAACTTTGACCATTTCTCAGTTTCCTTTCAGATTTATTTCCTACATCATAATGCATTGCTTGCCTGCCAAAAAGATGGAACACACACCTGTATACAGAAGTCACTTTCAAAACTCCTCAGGAAATCACTCAGCTTATAGTCTGCAGCTGTTACTTATCTTTCTGTGCCATAGAGCCTATTCCAACTTCTATCTTACCACTGGAAAGACTTTTTCCGTTCAGAGTCTCAATCTCAAAAGGCTCACTCAAGCTATATTGCAAATGTATCTAGAAAATCTCTAGCAAAATAGAACAACGATAAAATATAAAAGAAGGATTTTTTTTTTGTTTGTTTTCATTTTTTGAAGACATAAATTTGAAGAACAGTTTGAAGAGACAATTTTCCAATGAATTTTTGTGTATTTTATATTTCAAATTTCTATCCTGTGGCTGGCTTCTATTAGAAGAGAAGAGCATCAGACTCTTCTCAAAGCAAAAATAATCTCCTTTTCTCCTCCTCTGTTCATAAAGCAGCCTGTCTAAAAAAGACTGTCACGAACTTGTGGACTCCAGCAGGGGTTGTAAGAAGGACTAGAGACTTGTTGGGAATCTGTAAAACAGAGGACTAGGAAAAACACAGAGGACTGCTGAATCTTAGAAGGTTAAGCTCAAGACTTGAGCTGTTGCTCAAATCAATCCTTACCTTATCCCACTGAGTACTTTCAACCCACAGCAGTCTCTAGTAGCCTAAAGATTTGAAGTTATTAAGCTTAGTCTCAAGTAAGTGGGTAATACCACTGGAATATGATCTCAGATGAAATCCTGTCCTGCTTAAATCACCGACAAGGGTCTTGTCAACTTCAGAAAAGACAGGATTCCTCCACAGAATTCAGTATCACTAACTCCAGAAGGACATGCTTTCATAAATTATTCAAGTTTAAACATGAATTACCAGGAAAAACTGACCTTCCATTAAGAATGTACTTTTTTTTTTCTTTTAAAACAAATTTAAAAGAGAAAACAAAATATTAGAACTTACATTCAATATCAAGGTACATGCTCTTTTGGTGCCCACCAATTCTACTTGCAGCTTCACAGTCATATCTCCCTGAATCTGACAACTTCACATCTTTAATATGCAGTGACGATTTTCCATGCTGCCCTTTGACTTCTATACGGCCATCTGGGCTCTGTTTACATTGATTCAGGAAAAAGAAAGGTTTTATATATATATATATATATATAAAAAAAATGTATATTTATCTATGTTTTATATATTAAACACCATTGATAAGTATGACTGAAAGCATCTCTTCACCTATGGTGAAGTTATTACTGACAGCTAAGCAACTTCTAAATTTGTCAAATAAATGAAAAATAATATAGAAAAAGATGGTCTGTTTCTAGGCACTATAATCAAGGGAATAAGTACATGCTTAAGGGAACATTGTCAAGGTAAACCACAAAATGTATGCACTTATGACTGGAATAGCGAACTGCATATTCAAAACCTGTTTATGATCTCACTCCTTTTGTTATGATGCTGCAGCTAATGAAAACACATACATGTAAAATCATAGTATCTTAGATTACAGTTAGCATTATTTCTCTCGTCCTTAAAAATGTAACTGTGAAACTGTACAGAAATACCCCCCCAAACAATAACCAAAACACAAATCCAGTCATAGATTTATTTTCATTGTTCATATTTTCTTGTCAGAAGCCCATAATTGCTAAAAACCATGATCCATAAATACAACTGGAATTTCAGGATTTCATTTCTATATCATTGCATGGAAAAAGGCAAGGGAGAAAAATGAATGCTGGCTTCTGATTTTCTAGAACATAAATTTTATATTTAGCAACTTCATAAATATCTTTATCCATAACACCTCCCCACCCACCCCCCAAAACCTATTTGAATTTCAAGAGTATAAAATATTAGGGAAAACTAAATAAAAAAAAAATATTAAAAAAAAACCACTGCTTGACACTTCAGCCTTTGTGGAGTAGTATACCTGAGGAAAAAGAAGTTATTTTTAATCTGGTTCTGCTCTTGTATTGTAGTTTTGTGAAACTTGATTTTTTCATTGTTTCACTTTTTTTCATTTGAGGACAAAAAAAAAGCTGATAAAAACAACTGATATTTACCTACTTTCATTACTGAGGAAGGCAGAAAAGGGAGGGAAACCCAGTAACTATTTCACACTCTATCACATTTAAACTTGATACATACTTTAATGTCCAATCCTATAAATACATACACTCAAGTTTACTGCTTTTTACACTAAATACTCACCAAACGGCAGCTGATATTTAAGTGACTGAGCTTTTAACTCTGTACAATTGTTTCTTCACTGAACACAGGAAAAATACACACAATTTAGATCTAAAGATATTTGACATGAACCAGACATATAAAGCATTCTGTATATCATAATCTCTATGGAAAGAAAAGTATTCCGATCCCACATCAGAATCCAAGAACACTAAATATTTTTTCCTGTGAAAACCTCACAGCATGGGTACATAAATTAAAGTTATGGAATTCCAATGCACGACCAAACCTAAAACCCCCTGGACTGGTAAAAATTAGTAACTAAGACCACTTAGTTATCTCTTATGTCATTTCTAATGCTGAAAATTCTATTTTCATTATACCTTTAAAAAAGGAAAGAAAAAAAACTATGAAGTTACTAGTAAACATGCCACAGTACTGAAGTCATGTTTTTTGGAGGAATTTCTTGGGATAATTAAAATGCAATTTCTTTAAAACAAAACATTAAATAGTTTTTAAATTTATGATTTTATATATATATATATATATAAGTGCTTTGTATGGCATAGTTAATAATAGTATTATTTACATATGGATAATTTGCTTCTTTTTTAAAACAACAAGTATGTAATACAATGGTAAATCTACATTATTCCTACCTAAAATGGACATACACTTCAGCAATTTTATTTCTGATTTTACCTTGATTACAAATATTTCCATAGGAAGTCACATTTGAAACTATGAGAAGACATGCTGAAACAACCTGTGATTATGAATCACAGGTACAGTATAAATACTGTAAAGTCGTTAACAGCTGCCCTCCTAAAGCACTAAGGTAGCGCTATACAATACAGAGTCGTAGTAGAGAACAGGTATTTTGAGAAAAATATTCTCTTTGTCCTTACTGTATATCACAAACCTACAATGCTGAGTCAAATTTTTTCTTGGTGCCTTCTCCTTGTACAATGAAGAGTGTCTTTCTGTGAAATTATATTGACCTATAGTTGTAACAACATGTTCACTGAAGTTCTTTCACCATGATTTTCTGAATTAGATCAGAGATTATTCAGCTAGCTCAATTTTCTGTTTCCAGAAATAGGTTATTAGAAGCACATATGAAAAAGAGAAAAAAAATTGAATTAAAAATATATATTCCAAATGGTAATTCTTCACTCTGTGAAAAACAAGCATGTACTAGTTGTATCTTCTGGGCAGTATGGTCAACAGGATTCCTGCAAAAAGAGTTAAATTATTTATAATCCTCACTAAAGTCACAAACGTTATTTTTACAGAAGTATAAAGTTTGCAGTGCTATTTTGAATTTGATAAAAAAGGAAAATTTTATCAGTTCAACACTTATCCCAAATGTTATAATTCAATGTATAACTCACTATATATTTCACTATAATTAATTCCATACATTCCACAGCACAATGCTAATTGATGTTTAAAAAAAAAATAAAAAGGTAATGAAAATAAGCACAAAGATCCCTAAAATGAAATAGCTTTTGCAGTAACATCTCAATCTTGTTTTTAGTTTATCTAATTATTTTCTAATACTGCTGGGAAAAATGATATGTACACATTTGGTCTGTACTCAAAACAACTTTCTTATGTTCTCATGTATGAGAAAAAAATATTTTAATCAAATACGGATGATGTAACATATCTTAGGTTTATAGTTAGGGCAAAAAACAACCTAATAAATCCTCTGAATGATAGCAGATTTTTGCATGACCACATCGTCTATTCTCATCATCAAATATTTAGTAAGAAGAGAGGGATCTACCAGGTTAAGCAAAGTCCATAAAACCAAATAAAACACTAACGATTGCAGGCAAGAAAATTTGTCCCAAATTATCATAAAAATATGTATTTACTAAAGGTAATTTCTACTTTTTCAAAATTCTTTCAAAATTATTACAGTAGTCTCCTTGAAATTGCTTATAAAGTAATGTAAAATATACAATAAGGTCTTTTCTGCTGCATTGCTCAGAATGGTTTTTGTCCTGTGGCTTCATGAACAGTTTAAGAAGTCCTGTTCCCTGGTCCTATTCTGCAGATGGGTTCATATACAATTTCATTAATTTTTCTGCAAAAAATGGTGCAATAGCTGATTAAAAACGTCCTCTTTGGCTGACATTTTTGAACACAGAAACACGTGAATGAATACAAGACTGCAAATACAGACCAAGAAAATTCCATCAATAAATAAATAAATTAAGTATTTTGAAGCAGTTGCCTATGTCTAGAGAGTATTCCCAGAATACGCTGGAGAATTACATGTGCAAATGAAAAATGCTAGAGAGTATGACGAATTTTCATAAGGACTTCAAAAATAGTAGTGTGGCTGTATTATATTGTTCTATGGTATAAACCAGTTAATAGAGATCTGTGTAAGTAAGTCAAGAACATATTATACAAATACTTAAAGGGTGGGTGTCAGGAGGATGGGGCCAGGCTCTTTTCAATGGTGCCCGGCAACAGGACAAGAGGTAATGGGTACAAACTTGAGTGTAGGAAGTTCCATCTCAACATGAGGAGGAACTTCTTTACTTTGAGGGTGGCAGAGCGCTGGAACGGGCTGCCCAGAGAGGTGGTGGAGTCTCCATCTCTGGAGACATTCAAAACCCGCCTGGACGCGTTCCTGTGCAACCTGCTCTAAGGTGACCCTGCTCTGGCAGGGGTTTGGACTAGATGATCTCCAGAGGTCCCTTCCAACCCTATGATTCTATGATTCTATGATATTATGGCAGAAAAATTACAATAACAGTGCAATCATGCTGAAGCACAGCTACACACCAACATTAGGAACACAGCAGAGACACAGAAGTTGACTATGGCAAACAGCAATGAAGAAGCTGGCACAAAAATTCAATATGCCGTGTTAGCCTGAAGCAAAAATTGAAACCATGCCAGTTATATTTTCCCAGACTTGTAAATAAAAATCTTAGCAAAATCAGAATATACCAACAAAGCAGAAGTCTGCATTCACACTGATCCATAAGGTCAGTCGTCGTCTTTAACTTTGAACAGCAAATACACAATGTCAAAGAGGGGCAGCCCTAACCTTGGAGTCTACAACCACCAGAACTATATAATCCTTGGTAAAATCTTTCTGAGTCTTATTTTCCTCCTGCACTAAGTATGGACAGCAGACCATAGCGCCATGTCTGGCATCGTAACACACCAAAACAGGAAGAGGAAGAGGCAGCACACATGGGAACATGAAGTGCTCTGCACCTGCCCAGTAGTCCTCTGTAGAGATCCCCACTGGGAAAAAAGCATTGGAGCTGCCGCTGGTGACAAATCAAAATACAGATATGATCTCTATAAATTTATAATATCAGTAACTCTCAAGTCTGTCTGAAACCTACTAAATTGGAATTTTTTTTTTTTTTCCTTTCAAATATATAGTGGGAGAGACGTAAAATACGTACTATGGTGTTTTCTGCTAGATTCAATAAGTGCCCACACTTTTATTTCTTAGTATTAATAGAGAGTATAAAAAGTAGACAAAACAAAAACCTCAACGATCAGAACAGTCTCTGTGGTTCAATGCTTATGAATTCTGTTCATTCATTGAATTACTCTGTACCACTGTGGAACATGAATAATCAGTGAGGCCTGAAAACATAAGCAGTCAACACAGTTCTATACAGATATACGTACTTCTTTATAAAGATCCGTGAGCAAGTATGTTAACAAGTGTTTACACTCTAAGACATTGGAAGAATAATTTCAATAAACAAACCATTGTGTGTCCTGAAAATGGTATAGACAGAAAAGGTCTTTAGAAGTTACCTTTTTACAGCATTTTGGTAATCATAGTAAAATCTTAAGAAAGCAAAATATTTTTCATCATTAATGTTCATCAGAGAATTTCATAGTATTCACAAATAAAAGTGGGGTTTGGGCGGTTTTGGTGGTAGTCCCCTGCCCTCCCCTCCCCAACCTCATCACCAGCATAAAGCTAAAACACAAGTGACAAATCTTCAGCAGAGACTTTGATAGGTACAGCTGACTCTGTGAATTTATCTACATAAAAACCACATTCCCTAAATTAAGAATTTAACATTTCACAGAAAAACACCTTTTATTCTGAATACTGATAGCAGTCGAGTTCTCTGTCATTGTCAAAGAAAACACAACTGTTCTATACATGTCTCCAACTAAATTAATCCATAACGATAATTGAAGTATCAAAAAGTGCCTTCTGAAAAAAAAACCCAAACAAAACAAAACAAAAAAAAACAAAAAAAAACCAAACAAAACACCAAAGGATGAGAACTTTCTGCAACTACAATATTCTTTCTCAGAATCTGTAGCTTAACACAAATGAATTCTACAATAATCATAAAATGCGAGTTATCTCATCACTTGAGATTAATTCTACAGATTCTGTAAAAGTATATATTTTTTATTTTGATAAAATTCTCATTGTACTATATATACACTATTCTACTACCTGACTTTTTCTCTCATGCTCTTGCTTCCCGAACTTCTCATATGATTTGTAGTTCCACATGGGAATATTCCCAAAGTCCTGACTGGCTGATGCTGACCTGAATGATCAATGCACAGCTCCAAAACCATATTCCAGAGGTCCCAAGGCAGTACCATAATGATGATAACAGTGTATTTCAAGGGTTCCACATGCAGAGGAGGTATGCAGTTTTCAGGATATGACTGCTAGGGAGAATAGGGATGTGATGAGAGTACAACATCCACAAAGAGAAAGAACAGCTTCTGGGACAGAATAACTTATTCAGGTACCATGGAGCGTTCAATCTGCACAATTCTAATGCCATTGTAGTTCAAAAAGTGTAATTTCTCAGAAGGGGAGAATTAGCTGATTATGACGCTTAGAAATTGTCATCCTTTTTCAATTGCAGAAAGCTGTACTTGAGGAGAGGTGGATGGTGTGATTAGTGGTTGAGTTTGATTTATCAACCATTTATCCAACTCCCAGTGAGGAACTGTAGCACCAAATGAGATGAAGTTGTACGGCTGCCAAAATGTGCATTTTGAGTTGGCTGAAAGCAAAAGTGGAAGGTGAGAACAGATGCAGAAATTGGTAACTTGTTTGTAGCTGGATTTTGATAATTCTTGGATGGTTAGAGCAGCTGTGACTTTGTGTTGATTATCTTCCCTCCTACAGAGTTTACCATTTGGCTGACAAAGTACTTCTTCATCCCTTCAAGTCCACGTGCAAGACTGCAAGCAAAAAATCCCTACATTTAAAACCTAGACAAGTTGAAATACCTCTATTTGTTTTTCTTCTAATGTTCAAAGCTTATTTGTGATCAAGCGCCATCACTGTCCCTAGTTACACCACTGGAGGTCAGTTTTGCTTGTCAGATATTTATGAAATATGTCTTCTGACACCTTACGTACTTTAGTACTAATTTGGACATGCATTACGTGTGTTAACAAAAAAGATGAAGAAACAGTGGCTTAGAACTGAGAGTGTTGTTTCTTTTGTAAAACACGGTGCAACATACTCAGGAACAGTCACTGTGAGAACATATAACTTGAGTAAAAACTGCAGGATTTTTTCAAGTTCCTCCAAAGGAGCCGCTGCAGATGTATATGGCAGAAGATCCTTACATCGGGGGACGCAGGGAAAAAGGAAGGGAAAAAAAAAGAAAAAAGAAGAAAGAACCTGCTTTAAATTTCATGCCTAGCTCTTCCTTCTTCAGATCAAATTGTCAAAAATTGCCAACTAATTATGTTGTCTTGGTCATGTTGTGAGTACGCATCACTGAATTTTCAAGGAGAAAACAAATACCGATTAACAGAATCATCTTTGGATTTTCATGAATAACAATATTTTTAGGAAGCTTTCTGATTTTGGGTTGTGTCGATACCCACATGAGAGGAAAACTTCAGATCACATACTTCAGGCTGGCGTTTCTTATATGTGAGATTTAAGCAGATCATAATTGCTCATGAAACTGTTCCTTGAAGCAGCACGAAAGATAAGAACTTCTGCAACCTGACATGCTGATACTAAATGATGGCAAAATTCCAGAAGTCTATTAAATGTAAGTGACCAGCAATTCCTAGTCTGAAAATCTACCTTTGATGATGAGAAAGGGCTGTTAGTCACAACAGCCATCATCGTGTAGAAGCTGATGGAAGCTCCCTTCTGGATTATGGATGGTATATTCACAATATTTCCCATTCTCTTCAGGTAAATGTATTCTATCCATGCACCTGTTGGAGACAGCAGAAAATTCCAGAGTATTGCTACGTGCATATGCCTTAATGTCCAGTGAATCAGAATAATGCTACAGCAGTGTCTTGGACTTCAGTGATTCTAATAGCAGACCTTGTGATTCTTTTAGAACTTCAGGTCATTAAATAAAAACGTCAGTACGCTGCAAATTCCTGAATTTGTTAGGATTTTTTCTTTTTTTTTTCCACAAGGAAGAAATTATTGAAGAACCTATTGTTTGTAGATCTATAGTGTAACACCAAGGAAGTCACCAAAAAACTAATCTTGAAGAAAAAATATCGTTGTTTTGATTTTCTGTTCATCTGCAGACATGGCAGTTACTTTTAAAGAATTCAGATTGGAAATAGTAGTGGGTTCTATGCAGGTTGTAAGCAGCATGTACAGTCTCAGGAAAAATTTAGTCTTGAAAGCTTCATATAACTTTTAGAAATTATGAACTGATATTTGATTCATTCATCCTGGCATTTCTTTCAAACTTAAGTTGTTACATAATGAGATGATACGGGATATCCAATACACCAAAACCACTTACTAAGACATGAAACAGAAAACTGAACTTCTTTCCTTGATTGGTTTTTACTCACAAAAGAGAATGAAAGAAACATAATAAACAGAGAAAATATGATGATTATCCACTCAAGATCACTTTTGCTAAAGATGCAAAACACAAGAAAGAAATAGTTGATGGTTATTAACGGCAAAAAATATTAGCATCATATGAAAAAAACCTGTAAAGGAAAACAAACATTAGTGTTGGCCATAAAACATAACAATAGTAACCACAAATGAGCGTTTATAACATAAAAACGGCACCTGCAATAATTACATATGTATTTTGCAATTAGAAATTCTGATTCAGTCATAAATACTGTATTTAATGGTTTTATTCCTAAGCATTTTGCTGATCTGAATCTACTCCAACACTGCTATGATGTCATTAACATGGGTGACTCAGATGGATTCAGACCAGCAAAATTCTCAGGAATAAGACCATTAAGTAAAACGTTATTATTCAGTACAGACCTCACATAAACCAGACACTAAAAATAATGATTTTACTATACAATTACATCTTACTTTAGACAATCAAGTCTTATTGTAACTTGATTCTTTGGATAAATGAGAATGAGACATAGGTGATTATACCTCAGCTTTGTAAATCTTTGAAACGGTTGCAAAGAATTTGTAACCAGTTCAAATTGGGACTCACAAGGTCTCCCTGCAAAGGATGAGTAAGGGAAGACTAGCATAAGCATAGGGCTCCAAACATGTATCATATGGGATCTAGCACTGCTCACGCTAACTGTGGTTTGCCATAATTTATTCTTCAGTGATTACTCAATCTCTGTGTACATGAACAAGAATAATCACTGTTAAACATATACAGCACCAGTAGCAACAAGTATGGTTATTCTGACTAGGAACTTCAACCTGGTCCTGTTTCTGTCTGGCTCAGTTC
Source organism: Dromas ardeola (assembly GCA_013398915.1). Lineage (NCBI taxonomy): Eukaryota > Metazoa > Chordata > Aves > Charadriiformes > Dromadidae > Dromas > Dromas ardeola. Next base: position 135,977 of record VYZM01011654.1, on the reverse strand, counting down.
AAATCCGAAGTAAATATTACTTCCGCTGTCGCAATAACTAGTACAGTGAAACTATACCACTGTACTACACCAAACTGCCCGTACAGAATGAGTTACAAAGCTGTGAAAGACCAAGGAAACATCAAGCACTAGGATCCCAGCTTTCCTTCAGGCAGGAATTGTAGCCCAGTGAGCGTAGCCCGTATGATTCTCCTATTACTAGCAAAGGCTCTGCACTGTTCCAGCAGCGCAGGGTCTCGGGACTTGCAAGGGATTGCCTTGGTCTGAGGTGATTTCAGTTTGCTTTATGATTGCAAGTCCCTTGTCATCATGTAACTACCTGAATTTGTTTCTGCTTAGCTCGGTGCTAAGTACTGTGTATGGCAAAGGTTTAACTAACAAACATTATCTCTTTATCTTAATTGAGACTGGAGGAGGCAGGTCTGTAACTTTAATAACTAACAGGTGAAAACGGTAAAAAAATCCCAAGAAAACGACCCGTAGCTGGAAACCCAAGAAGACAAAGCATGCAAGCTGACTGCAGTACAAAATGCACAAAAACAACTTCAAGTTGACACGAGACAGGGAATAGCTAGGTTTCTTTTGGAGGGGCTGGGTTGGAGGTTAAGTCATTTGTATTTTTCCCTGGAGAAGAATTTAGGATGCTGACAAACTGTCAGCATTCTCTCCCTTTAAAAAAAAATATATTTTTTAAAGGAAAATAAGTACTGTCATCCTCAGGTCTCAGGGGAACACTGGAAGGGTGGCTATAACAATGAAAAGAAAACTAGGAAGATTTTATATAAAAATTCTAACTGTAATGTTGTTTTGTGTTTTTCGCCCCCCCCGTATTACTTAGATAACTTGGATTAAAGTGTTTGTATCATTGTAACTGGACTAAGAATAATTGTTTTATTTTTTTTAAACTGATAAAACACTACTTGGACTGGTAACAAATTCTTGGATAAATACGGGTTATATGCCTCTCTTGCTCACAAAAATCTTCTGTAAGAATATAAAATAACCTTTAAAACGTCAACTACGCCAAAAATCTTAAACTGAACTTAATGTATTTGTATATACCTTAATTCCACTTCCATAGAATTCAGGTTCAAACCGTGACACAGTTTAGCTTTAGTTGCGGGAATAACTGACGTGGTGAAGGTATGCAGTTATACACCACAGAACAGCCCATACAGAGCAGCAAAACATGTGCTTTCTTTGGGGAAGGGAAAAAGAAAAAACGGATCATGTAAGTTTCACCAGCAAGTTTCTCTTACTGGTTTGTTCAGTAGTTGTATGCAGCTTGGGATCCTTTCCAGTTTTCTGTAAAGGTGATTTATATTTTATTAAAATGACAATGGCTAGACAGCGGATAGGAAGTCTGTCTGGAAACTGGCATGAGGTGGAGTCCTGCAGGGGCATATATAAGCAACAAGGCTTCCTAAGAGGAAGGAAAGGGACAGAAAGCCAGAAATGCACAACTTGAGTCATGAGGAGCAGGGGAATTGTCTGCAGGACACAGATCCAGATCTCACAAATCAAAAAGTCTTTGCTCACAAACCCAGATAACTCTGTAGGGCTTTTTGCAACTGAAGAAACAATCAGAAATTATTGCAGTAGCAAGCAAAATGGAGAAAATGCGGTAACCTGGACATACCTGAAAGTGCAAAGAAATATTTGTTTTCAAGTTATTTCAATTAATTAGTATCATCCAATAGAGTTTCTCTACATTTCTGAATTTATTTCCATGTACGGATAAAAATAAAAGATTATGCTGAACAAATCAGTCAAATTGGGTGGAAACTATTACAGAAAAATGTGCCGCTGTGAGAATTTGAAACAAGTTGGAAAGCAGACAATGCAACATGGCAGGCACAAAAAAAAGCCATATGTCACTCTGCTAGGGAAAGTATCGCTGAGAAACACAACCCTAGAACCAATCTATAGCTTATTTTCAGTCGGGTTACAGCATTTCCTACTCAACTGCACAAGTTAGGAAACTCAAGGAGTACATATATTATTAAATTAAGTTATCAGAAGTTATGCATAGCACATTGCTGAAGAAACAGATCTGTAACAATACATAAACTGAAAAGACCATGTGGATAAATTAATCACAGCTAAAAAATTTGTCACAGCTCTAGGAATCTCAGGTATGTAGGAAAATTGGGGGNAGGAAGGTAATCAGTTGCTGTGTGAGGAAGGAGAGGAAACAGAGGAGTGATGAAAAAAGTGCGGGAAACAGCCTTGCAGACACCAAGGTGGGAGAAGAAGGAGGGGGAGGAGGTGCTCCAGGCACCAGAGATTCCCCTGCAGGCTGTGGTGAAGACCATGGTGAAGGAGGTTGTCCCTCCTGCAGCCCATGGAGGTCCACGGTGGAGTGGATATCCACACTGTGGCCCAGGAAGACCCCACGCCGCACCAGGTGGACATGCCCTGAAGAAAGCTGCAGCCCATGGAGAGCCCAGTCTGAAGCAGGCTCCTGGCAGGACCCGTGTCCCATGAGGGACCCACGCTGGAGCAGTCTTTTCCTTGTAGAAAACATGCATGCTGGAGCAGTTCTGGAAGAACTGCAGCCTGTGGGAAGGACCCACATTGGAGCAGAGGAGACTGTGGGCAGCAAATGGCCTCTTGGTAGGTTGCTGGTAGGTGTAAGAGTTTTCTTTCTCTTTTGTACAGCTACTACCTCCCAACAACTACCTCTTATCCAACAAACAAAGTTACCAATAAAATTGCCAAAAAATACATTTTGCTGAGGATATCTCATGAGGAAAAACACCCAAACGCTATTTAATATTTTGGCATTGTCTACAAGGTGAATGATGCATGTGCAATTTTTTATGACTGCAAAATTTCATTTTAACAAGTATGATGATAAAGGCAAAAAGACAAAAGAACTAATCTGTTTATATAAATCTGAACATTTTCATACTGAATTTGTAAAGATTTTTTAACATAATTAGGGCATATTTCCTAAATACAGTGACCTGTGAATTCAGGAATCCTTAAAGAATATACATGAATCCTAAAGTTCTTAGAGGTCTTAATTTTAAATGCCTATGATATTGCTTTTGGGTAAGATAGTGATATTTTTATCTCAATAGGGATTTGGTATTAATGAAATCACTTTATCACTTTGAATCTGTGATAAGGAAGCACTGATAACTGTAGTCTAAATAACTTTGCATGTTCCATACTGTAAATATTATGTTTTTCCAATCAGTATACATGCTTATTTCCCCCAACACACACACATTTAAAAGCTCTAAACGAAGCCACTGTAGTTTCTGATGAGATTCTGTACTTACTTTCATGTTTTCTAAATTAAACCAGAAAATATATATTGATCAACAGACCATAACTCCAAAAGGGCTTCTGAAATGTTCTGGTAAAATGGTATTTATTCAGTTTGGAATTCTGAATATTCACAAAACTATATTCTTAATGTAAATTTCTACATAAAATATCCACTTTTGTATAACTTTTTAAGAAGAGGAACATTTATAGAGTACTATGTTAATTTAAGCAATTTTCCCCAAGTAATATAGCCTTGAGGGCTGTAACATTACATATCAGCTACTTATAAGATATATTAAAGCATGTTAGATGATCAGCTTGCAGTAAGGTAAAATTACCACTTGATTTCTACAAGCAGAAATTTCTAGAAAGACGAAAAACATTTAGAAATTTGAATAACACAGGTTGAGTTCATGCATAGACGGGAGTTCTTTTGACTATGAATCAGAGCTCAGACCTATGGTTCAGTTAAGCAAACCTAAGAAATATCGTTTGCTGAATTTCAGAAGCTGTCAGTAAGGGATGGCGCAAAGAGTCTTCACTTTTCCCAATGCAAAGAAATAAGAATCTTGCATTATGCTTTAGGTTAAGTTGAACAGCCTCTTAACTGTCACAAATGACGGACATACACTGGTACATCATCATTGTCATGTTAAACTGCATAACTTGACTGTGTTTGAAATCTGAAAACTGGTATTAATAGGAATATAGTGTATAAGTAGATGCACACAGGGAGATGGTACAGTGAAAACATGATAGGAAAATGTGCTTTTTTAACAGCATACTAAGGACATTAATGAATTACTAAGAACTAATTATTACACAGATTTTAGATAATTTGTTAGGAAAAAAACAAAATTAAAATACTTTCCAGGCCACTTGCTTTCATCCTGACTTTCCGGAAAGTCTAGACACTTATTTTCTCCTAATATATAAGGGAATTAAAACTGCCTTTCAGGTAAGGAAAACTACTGTCAGGTTTTAATGGCATAAATTACATTTTGCCAGCATTCCACTGCTGATTGTGCTGTTGATTGTACTCATTTCCTATGAGTTTCCACGGCATCTAGAAAATGTAACATTTCCGAAGTCTCTGGAGAATGTCCTATAGTACATCGGTGAAAACTATCAAATGACTCCAGTCTATAAAGTGTGGCTGTACTGCTTAACGTATCATCAAATGCAGGATCTCTATTTCATCATAGAAGTAACAGCTATTTGAAAGTTATTAAACCGTTAGCAGATAATACAACTGATACTTAGACAGAAGCTCATGAAGCGATCTTTTGTGTAGTGGAAGGAATGAATGAATATTCAAGTCCAAGCTGCACTAGTATTGTAGGAAATGTTGGTCCATAAAAAGTTCTCTGATAATTTCAGTCTTCATTAGTGTAACAGATGGAATATCATCACTGATGACTAAATGGAAAAAGCTAATATTGGAAGGGAAAGAAATGTCGTTTCCAAGCTCGTATGGCTTTATTTCAGTAAATGCAGCACCACAAGCCACAGAAAGCACACAAAAATATCTACTTGGTCCATAGGTAGTACACAAGCAAATGGATTAAATGGAGGGCAATATTTAAGTATGAAATAGAAATAGGATTATCCTTTTACAGAACGGATAAAACCTTTTTACTTAATTTAAGTTTAGGTATCATGTTAAACAACTGATTAAATTAGTCGTGTTCCTAAATAAACATCCTTATTTCCCTGGGTTGTTTAAGCTTTTAATACAGAAGAGGTATTAAATTTTACATTTTCTTGGCTTTTTGTCATCTTTAAAGAATCAACAGCTTTGTCTCTGCTTACTTAATTCTGTCCCAGTGGAAACAGACCTTAAAATTTTACTGAAAGGAAAAATATGAAGAAATGAGAAAATTCTGAGCTAGTGTAATACCAATACAGTCAGCCACACAACATGAATACATATATGGATGTGTGTATGTAAAGCCATTTGGGTCTACTCTGGGTAACAAAGCATTAATTTCTCTCTTAAAAGAGGAACAAATCTGAAGGGCCTTCTGGCCACGTGCCTGATATTTAGTGGTCAATATAACCACCAACCAAGCCTGAATTGGGGAAGAGGCTATGGTACACCAAAATAATTTCTGGCTACAGTTTTGGCTTCATTTACACTTCACTGCAGATACTGTTACCTAAAGGAGCCTATGGAACTCATATGAGTGATTGGGCTAGTTAAGGACTTTGAAATATCCACATTGGCTTGCAGCTTTCCTACTGTAATGCTTCCGTCACTCACCCGGAAAAGCTGTGATTTATTTCTAACTGCATACGATCTTACCCCTCCAAAATCAATCTTCCTACTAAGATATTGTCACCTTCCAAAACTGTACGCTCTACCTTTAGCACCTTTTAATTAACTGAAGAGTTTGTCCCAACTCCATATTAGTGTAGTTGAACATGCCATAGAGAAGATGGAGACGACCCAAAACATATGCAGATTTTGATGGATCAAATGACTGGTGTGAGTATACTATACTATTCAGTGCTCATATGTGCTCCATGTTTTGCATATGTCACAGGGTGTAAATCTGTATATTCTCAACTGCACTAAATACCTAACATTTAAGGCTACCCTCCAGCTTTCTACTCACTCCCAAGTCCGTTTATTTACCTTCTTCTTCCAGTCACAATATTTTTACTCTTCTATTTCATAGCATTAACATGTGAAACCCACTATGATTAATTTTAGAGTTAAAAACAAAATAAAAAAAAATCTTTGATGCCTGATTTTATTGTTCGCAGAGTGTCTCAATTGCATAATCAAATGCAACTGCCGCTGGCTACATAAACCGTTCTGGTCTCAAGCCCTGTGCTAATATATTACAACAGCAAAAATATTCTATGACATTGTAAGCAGAAGCTGTTCATACAATTTGTAGGTGAAATGGGTTATTACAACTTTCTTCAATAAGGCAAGGAGACTTGCCCCTTACATTTTCCCAACTATTCAAAGGAGAAAAGTTCCTGAGATTAATTTACAAAGACTTGTATTTGTACAGCTCAGAAAAAGGAAGAAATCTCCTGGAATCAATTAAAATACCCTAGTTATTTCTATGTTTCCTCTTTTTGGTTGATTAATTTCAAATAAAGAGATGATCCTTGACAAGCAAGAATGTAATGGAGCTCTCGTTACTATCTCAAAAGGCAACACAATTAGCTGACACTGTAACACTGCTTCTTTTTGTGCAGTGACAATAGCATATACAGGGAGTCAAAATAATTTCAGATTCTTTTTATTAACATTTTTAATAGCTGAAGTGGAGTTAAGAGGCTTGGGGGAAAAGCAGAGTTGACCTTTCAAAGAAAAAGACAAAACAAACCCCAAATCTTTTACCTTTGCCTATTGCCTGGTCATGAAAACTATGAAAAACTTTACAAGCTCCAAATAGTTATGATTTGCATGGCAATATAAAGTGAATTCAAACTTGGAAAAGCATTTAATTGTTGGTCTGAGCTCTGCAATATTTAGAAACAATGTCATATGAAATTTCATTGGAACACCAGATTATTATTGCAATGGAAGGTGGATTGAAGGAAGCAGAACTCAAGCTATCTCCATAGTCTTCATTACAAAGTTAAAAATCAGAGGTTTTTTTTTACTTTACAAGGAAAATAGTGTAAGGTATTTCAAAAACATTTGGTGAATCTGTAACAAATATATTCAAAATACAGTATGATTTCAGATATTTAAATCCAACACCCAAGTTGCAAATTCTCTTTCTTTTTGTTAGGTTGTGAGTTGGATTTTTTTTTTTTTTATTTTATTTTTTTGTTAACCAGTTACCCCACACATGAGGCATTTTCAAGACTGAGTATCAGATACCAGACTGTGACCTCTCTGCACTGACTTCCTTCATTCATTTGAACGTTTAGATCATAAAGTCTTCAGGGTAAAGATTGTCCCTTTGGACACATGCCGCATACAGCGGAGCCACTGTCTCATATCAAGCCCCATCTGTTATTGTCATTTGTATTCCAAAACAGGGCTTGAAATGGTAATTATAAACAACATTGGTCAGCTTTCACATTTCTGCTAGAATTAGATACTAGGAAAGTAGAGCATGAAACTCTGCCCTCACACTTCTGTGGTATGCACAGGAATCTATGACATTTTTGTATCAGAGAATCAGGATATGCCCTCCTTCAGGGATGTTTGTAGATATGTATGTGCATGTCCACAATCCATTTTATAAGTGATTACCGCGAATCAAATCCAATCACTATCCTTCCTTCTGTTCTTCAAAAAGCAGCTCTTCTCCTGCCTCCTCTTTTTACTGGGAAAAGGGCCAGGCCTGCTGGATGCACCGGGGCCTGTAGGAATATGCCATTTAGAATCACAGTCGAAAGCAGCATGGCCAGATTGGCATGCCAGCGAAAGGACGTGCAATGCTGGGGAGCTGGGGACTAGAAGCACAGAGGCAGCGCACATGCACCAAGCAGAGAGTTTTGGCTTGACGCTGCAACAGCAGATGAAGCTCTGGTCTCTGACTAAACCTCCATTTCCATTTTCAAATCTTTAAGGGTGCGCCAAACACCTTCTGTCATGCATAATCATTCATTTACTCAGGCTTACCCATTCTCATTTATTTATGGCTTATAAAGCCATAAAAGGATTACAGGGGTCTTCTAATGTGATCTCCTGGAAAACTTTCCATTTAAACTATCAAGAGAGGTCAGCGGAAGGGGAAAGACCCCTTTTTTTCAAACTCTTAATGAAAGAGAGACTGCACTCTGTGTGGTAGGCTGTTCCAAAGGCTAACTGATAAAAGAAGAGCCGAAAATGCTTCTTTGCTTCTGGTTTGAACTCACTTGGCTTCAACTTTCAAATACACACTTCTGATGTACTGAAAATCCTTTATCAAAGCTATATTTTCCTAAGAGATAATTATAGACCTCTTACTCATTAACATTATCCTCCTTAAGCCCAGCAGGGTTATTTCTTTGATCTATGACTTTGGTGCATATTTTCCATTCTTTTGGATATAATAATTTCAAAACTGAGAAAAGCCTTTGTCCTGGTTATAAGATCTACCTACCATTTGAAAGAAAACATTTTGAATCCATGCAGCCTAAGAATGATCTCACATTCAGCCTTCCTCCTTACCCACATGAGGTAATGCTTGCATTTTAGCAAAAAAAGAATAATACGATTGAGAAGCTACATGCTAAAAGTAATAAAAGTATAATTAAAAATAAAAACAACACTTCCTCTGCTTTTTAATCATCATCATGTTAATATTATAGTTAGAGCAGTTCTTCCATCTTTTACAGAAAAAAAATCACCCCCTAAAGATATTCTTAATTCAACAAAAATACTGAATAAAGTGCAGTCTACAGTAAAAAAAAAAATAAAACTGGTTAAAAAATCAAAAGATGAATACACTGAATGTAGATGGTAATTTTTATATTTATGCAAATATATCTGGTGATTGAACATTACTTCAGAAGTTATCACATATATGTAATATTTTCAATTTAAGACGAGGTTGCAGCCCCCCACCTCTCCATTTTCTTCAATCACCCTTTCCTTCTCTTCCTGTGTGCAAAACATTGCTGTATTATTCAACAGTTATTCAATAATTTAATCACTGACAGTTTTGTTCCCTAGTCACCTAATTTGATAGGAAAGCACAAGCCAAGGCTTTGGCATCCAAGAGCTGGAGGACCACAGGGCAAATGCAACAGCATATTTTATAGCTCAAGAACATATACAGTATTTCGGAACATTTATTCAACATTCAGCAAAAACTCTCCCACGAGCAATACATATAGAGTTCTTTCATTGGCAAGAACAAAAGGAAACCAAATAACTGCATTTATTCTCATTCTTTTTATCTTTCACGTACAGCATGTCAGCACACTGGTAGAAAGTGAATATAGGTTTTAGTTTGGTTGTCAGTATTTTTCAGTTGAATCTCTGTTCATAGAATTCTACAGTAACATGTCTAGACAGTTTAACCACCTGCAGTTTGAATTAAGAATGTAATACTGTCTTACATAAGCACTGGATAAATTTCAGGTTTCAATTGCACCAACATTTTTTAGCTTGTTTCTGCTATTCGCTTTAATTTTCAATTTCTGATATAACAAAGATATTTTAGGAACATTCAAAACATAAGTGAAAAGCTACATTTGTAATGTTTGAACCAAGTATAGTCCTTGTCGGTCAGAAAGATGACCTTAGTATTGAAATATTAGGGGAGGAGAGAACTGCTTTGTTTTAATGCAAAACCATTAGAAAAAATATTACATTAATATTGCTATGTTGCTCCCAAATGGAAATCACAGAGCAGGAAAATGGTAGACAGAGCCTCACATAAACTGCCTCAATTCCAGGAAAGGTCAAATCAGAGACTAGACCAGACCAGACATTCTCCTTCAGAACACAAATAATGGAAGTACATCATTCCTTAATATACAGCAATTCCCTATAAACAGAGTGATTTACTATGTAATTAATTCTCTCAGTGGCATGATTGCTGTATAAATTTGTAAATTCCTTTTTTAAGCAACAGCTTAATGCAAACATCTGCAAGAAGACTGTATTTTGCTATTTTATCATCTGGAGTAAAAATTGTGAATTAGCTAGCCAGAAAGATGGCATCTCATGCTTTAACCAGCACAGAGAAATTCTGTAGCTTACATAAGGAAATTAAGAAAACACTTATTCAAATATTAAAAGAAAATTATTTTAAAAAAAGAAAAAGAGGTCTGTAGAAACAGCTTGCTATCTGCATAGTTAGGAATAACAATACACCTTTCCCTTGTGCTTTCACCATTTCATCTATCTACAGCTCTTGTTCCCAAAGTAACTGACCTTCTTCATTGTCAAATTGTAATCTCTCTCAATTTATTTTTGAAATAAAACATCAAAATGGGAAAACAAAATGGGGGAATAGGCTCAGTTTGTAGTTACTTCCTATGTGTGAGGAAAAATATAAGAAAAGACAAAAATAGAAAAAAAAAAATCAGAAGTGGGAAATAAAGAACACCAAAGTATTCCGAATTTTTTATTTCAGATTTCTATAAACTACACTGCATTTTGAGAAATACTGGACGGAGTTCAAATATAGTCAAGAAGGTCTATGGACAGTCATTATGATGAAGATAAAATTCAAACCCATATGGATTATGTATAAACATTTAGGCCTGATGAGATGAATTACTTTTCAGCACTTTAACTGCTTTTTTATTTCTCTGTTTGTTTGTTTGAATTTTAAATTTAGAATCTCCACATCTCTCTCATTAACTCGGAAAATAGCAATTCCTTCCAATTCCAGAGGAATCTAGAATTAATCTATATCTAAATTAATTTTCTGCTTACAAAAAGATTAGCCAGACAATACATATTTAGATAATTTAGACATTAAAGGCTGATTTACCTTGTCACCTTCAGAGAAAGTTACTCCATCAATGGCCCTTTTCCAAGTAATCGCTGGAACAGGTTCTCCTTCTGCTTCGCAGATGAGGGTGGCTTTCCCATTCTCAAATGTGGTTTCATTTTTAAGTTGTATTATTTGAGGCTGTACTGTTAAAAATACAAATTACATTACTCATTCTGCACAAATAATGTCATATCAAAATCTATCTTTTAAACCACTATTTTTTTGTTAAAGCACATTCATGGTTTTTTTTTACTTAGGATTAACTAAAGATTTAATGTTACCATCTATAAGAGCAACTAATTTTTCTGACTTCAAGTTGCACAGCAACCATTTCTGTATGTTTGATGACCTGGACTCCTGGCTCAGCATGGCTGACACTCCCAGGGCTGCCTATCCCCTTGGTGGGGTAGTGTGGGATGGGTCCAGGCTGACGAGGCCCCTGCTCTGGTGGCTGTGTTCGTGTGCTTTGCTCCTGGCTTCTTGTCCTAAGGGACCAGCAAGCCCTCGCTGCTCTCTGGAGCTTCAGGAATGAAGTAAATATTCAACGATTCCATGACGATCCAGAACCTGGGCAGGAATAACTCCATGCACCAGTGCAGGATGGGTGCTGACTGGCTGGAAAGGAGCTCTGCAGAAAGGGCCCAGGGGGTCCTGGTGGACAAGAAGTTGACAATGAGACAGCAATTCACCCTTGAGTAGAGATGGCTCCAGGGATCCTAACCATTTGTATAAATATCTGGTAGAGGTGAGTACAGGTAGGCCAGAATATTCTTGGTGGTGCCCGGTGACAGGGCAAGAGGCAAATGGAAACGCAGGAAGAGGAAAAACCTTTTTTACTGAGAGGGTGACTAAACAGCACAACAAGCTGCCCAGGAGACTGTGGAGTCTCCAATCCTTGCAAGACATGCAAAACCCCAGCTAGACATGGTCCCAAGACACCTGGTCTGCCTATCCCTGCTCTGAGCAGGGGGTTGGACTAGATGATTTCCAGAGATGCCTTCCTGCCTCGGGCATTCTTTGATTCTATGATAACCTGTGTTTGTCTTCAAATACAAATTATTTGGAAAAAAAATGAAGAATTATTAATATTCTTGGACTTTGATATTTAGCAATATCTAACTGCCTTACACAAATTACCGAACTTAACAAAATGCCCTAATAACAAACATATTGTACTGGTATTAACATTATTAAGAACTGAAGAGCCCTCTGATAGAAAGCTATTCATCCTTACTTACCGAGTAAATTGGTGGTAAGATACATCTGAAAAAAATCCAGATAGTGTTTGCATTCTTCAAATCATTCCACTTTATAGCCACAAGTATACAGCAACTACAGCTGTCAGTCTATACTGTGCCTTGCCAGGTTATTTACATATGCAATTCAATTTCTGGTTACATGTGAATACTTTTATTTAGAAGACTTATCTGTACAGTATCATAGAATAACTCTCTTGTAGAACCATGTATAGAATAGTACTCTCTTCCACGGCATTCAAGTCCCTTCATAAAAAATGTTTTGGTCTCATATATTCACCCATATATAACCATTAATAACTTTCTCTGAACTCTACACATTGAATAAGACACTCATCCCAGTGGAAAACCTAGCATGTAATAATGTAATAAGAATATGAGTCAGCAAGTTTACAACCAAAGCCAGTGAATTAAATTTACATGAGTAAATTTAATTTTGGCAGCTCTTAACATTGATTTTGTAAACATTAAGGACATTTGTTGAAAATCATGTATTTTCTATGTAGTTGTCCTGAGTTTTGCTTTTGAGGAAGCACTACTCTAGTATATTCTATGAAGCAGAAAATAAGCAGAGGGGCAACCTATTTTCTAATGGGGTTATGCTACACAGAAAAGTAATATTGGCTTATGTTAGTGGATCAAAAGCAGAAAGAGAATCATTCAGGTTGGAAAGGTCTCCAGAAGGTCACCTTGACCAACCTCCTCATCAACACAGGGTCCACAGACCCTCTTCAGATCAGATTGCTCAGGGATTCGTTGAGCACTATCTTGAAAAATGCCAACAACAAAGACTGCATGGCCTTTCTTACCAGCCTGTTGCAGTGACTGCCTCATGGTGAAGAGTGTTTTCCTTACGTCTAGTCTCCTTTTTCATTTTATGACCACTGTTTCATTTATGACCACTGCCTCACAGATGCTGCATTCAGCAGTACCAAGAAAAACAATAAAAACCAGGTTCAAACTTGCTATATCCCGACACAGCACCTACCTCTCTTTTATCCATTTTCACCACACCATTCTTGGTGTCATTTCTCATTCCTTATCTCCATACTCCTTCTGTTGCTTGTATACTGTCTGTCCACCCCTGACTATTACAAATAATCTATTGTGTGTTTACTGCATAGAGATGAAAAACAGGTAATATTTTACCTAACAAAGCACTGCACTAATATCCTGCTTCATTAAGATATAATCTACGGTGAGTGACATTGTGTGCAGAAAGAAAATACCCTGAGAGATCAGTGGTTCTTGAAATGTCAACTGGATCCAGCTTTACTGGATGCATTAGAAGGTAGTAAAGCACAAGCACTACAGCGGGACATCAATTTGGCTGAGAAAAGCTGAAACTCTCCTCAATAGTGTAACAACGGCTGTCATTTGAAAGTGCTACAAAAAAGAATTTGAGATAAAAGATAACCAAGTTAAACTTCAAAATAACTTCAGTTATTACGCTCACTTTCAGGTTCATGCAAATGCCTACGAAATATTCTACCTTGGGTAATTCAAATGCTCTATTTCTATAGCCATGTCTCCTGGCTACAATATAATCTGTTCTTTCTTTTCTGTACTTTGATATATCATCATCCCTGGAAACAAGAAAAGGGCTATGGCAGATATATCATTCATTTAAAAAAAAGCATCATACATATTATTTTATGTCAGAAATTTGTAAAATTTGGAATTACATTATTTCCGTCAGAACAAGAAGATTTCGCCATCTGGACATGACAAACACTATGATCTTCTCAAGTTGATGCATGTTCTAACACATATAACTATTACTTTTTAATTTTTAATCTTAGATTTATATTCTAAATTTCTTTAAGTTCTTCAAATAGATCACAAGACAAAAAGTTTTAGCTTGACATTTTAGACATGAGCAGCCGACATTTAAAGGAATAAGCACTGATTAATCATCAAATATATCTAGCTGACAGTTATTACTAAGAAGAAGAAGACAGCTCAAATGGGGGATATTATTTAATTGCTTCATTTTCGTAGGTCACAAGTCATAACTTGCCATTGACTGCAAGTTTTTATGCTGTTTGACTACTTTTCTATGACATTTTGGACATTGGAAAATATTAAAATAATTTTGTGTACATGTAAATGACAATATTTATTTGAAATTTGCATTAGGCTTGTGAGGCAAGGTTTTGGTAGCCGGTGGAGGGGGGGCGCTAGAGGGGTGGCTTCTGTGAGAAGTTGCTAGGAACTTCCCCCATGTCTTGTAGAGCCAATGCCAGCTGGCTCCAAGATGGACACACTGGTGGCCAAGGCCAAGCCCATCAGTGACAGTGGTAACACCTCTGGGATAATATATTTAAGAAGGGCAAAAAACTGCTGCACAACAGCAGCCGGAAGAGAGGAGTGAGAATATGCGAGAGCAACAACCCTGCAGACACCAAGGTCAGTGAAGAAGGAGGGAGAAGAGGTGCTCCAGGCGCCTGAGAGGAGGTTTCCCTGCAGCCGATGGTGAAGACCGTGGTGAGGCAGGCTGTCCCCCTGCAGCCCATGGAGGTTAACAGTTGAGCAGATATCCACCTGCAGCCATGGAGGACCCCACACTGGAGCAGGTGGATGCGCCCAAAGGAGGCTGTGACCCCATGGGAAGCCCATGCTGGAGCAGACTCCTGGAAGGACTTGTGACACCATGGGGGACACACTCTGGAGTAGTCTGCTCCTGAAGGACTGCACCCTGTGGAAGGGACCCATGTTGGCGCAGTTCGTGGGGACTGTCTCCCATGGGAGGGATCCCATGCTGGAGCAAGAGAAGAGTGTGAGGAGTCCTCCCTCTGAGGAGGAAGGAGCAGCAGAGACGTGTGATGAACTGACCACAACCCCCATTTCCCATCCCCCTTCACTGCTTGGGGCAGGGAGGAGGTAAAGAAATCAGGAGTGAAGTTGAGCCTGGGAAGAAGGGAGGGGTGGGGGGGAAGATGTTTTAAGATTTGATTTTATTTATCATTACCCTACTCTGTTTTGATTGGTAATAAATTAAATTAATTTCCCCGAGTCGAGTCTGTTTTGCCTGCGATGGTAATTGCTGAGTGATCTCCCTGTCCTTATCTCAACCCACGAGCCTTTGGTTATATTTTCTCTCCCCTCTGCAGCCGAGGAGAGGGAGTAATCGAGCAGCTTTGGTGGGCACCTGGCGGCCAGCCAAGGTCAACCCACCACACTAGTATTTACAGAAATACTGAAACATGTGGGTTTTTTCCCCCTCAATTATTTAACTGCTTTTTCTAAATTGACACGGTCATTCTCAAACTGAAATGGCATTTGCTTGTTGTATTCTAGCAATTATGAAACAAATGAAAACACAGGGTCTTGGAATGTCAATCCAGGAAGCCTACAGGTCTTTGCTGGTTTCTTCAGTTAAAAATATTGAAATATTTGTATTATAATGTACTTAAAAAATTGTAAACTGAATGACCTGACTGAAATGAAAGAAGGCTTGAATATAGAAAGGAGTTATCCTTAAGCTTCATTAAAATTATTTTATTTGGAAGGAAAAGGAACAGCTCATTACTAGATAGGCGTTTTTCAAATATTAACAGAGTGATGCTCTCAAAGAAATAACATTTACTAGTTGGAAAGTTTGCACTCTGAGCAGAGAGGGTTGGTGTTAAGTTCTCTAACGCTTCCTCAATGAACATGTTTTGCCTCTTCTGGATTTGTCTCAGACAAGGGCAGTACATTTTTGGACAGAAAGTTTAAGCTCACTGCTGTGTACTTTACAGCCTCCCCAAAAACCTTAAGAACATGGATAGCAATCTGAGGTTCCAGATTTGTTATTGGATGCTTACAACTGATTTCTTGGAAAAAGCACAGAATTTATTGAAGTCACAGAGTTCTACCCATATCTTTGACAAAAGACGTTCATCAGACTTGGAAAGCAGCACGTATACAAAGCTTGAGATAGTCCTGATTATATCTCATGAAAAGAACTGCTTTAAACAGCTTATTATTAACACAAACATGAGTTTACTGGCAAGAGGCTTAGTATATGTCTGTACCGTCGCCGGATAGGATCTCTTGATTAAAATGACACATGAGGAATCGTACTCTTATGCTATCTTCCTGCACAGCCACACTTGTATCAGGTAGCAAAACTGCAACCCCATTCTCCTGGAAACTGCTGGTTCAATTTGAATTTAGTAAACAAGCTAGAGTCCAACAACGAAATATCTAAGAAACAGATTCCTGAAACTTGATTCCTGTCAAAATAAGGGTTTGCACACATACCAGTATGAAGTGTTGACTTGATTTAATGCATGATAAACCTGAGTCTTTGTACATATTAAAATGGTATTACTACTTCACACTCAAAGGGTTTTAAGACTTGTCTTCTGAGAGAACTGGCATCATTGCATTTATAGATTGCACCGTTTTAATTTTAAAAAGTAGAGGTGTTCCAAACAGGTAAGAAGGTAAAAGGGAGGAAGAAGGAATATAGAAAATGTATGAACTTTTGACACTACATCTTTAATTATGAATCGCATTTTGTGAAGCTGTAGTTGGTATACTTCATAATATCTGGGATGATCAGGCACAGACAGTTCCATACGCAGATCCATGGGATTCCCTTTCTATCTATATCAGTGAATTTAAATGAAGAACTTCCATACATATATTGAATAGTGTCTTAGGGAAAAAAAAAAAAAAAACAAAACAAACCACAAAACAAAAACTAACAAAAAACCCCAAACTGAAACACATCTTAATCTACTTATTAAGCTCAAAAGAAAAGTAACTAGGTGTGCCTCAGGCACTATAAATGTAAAAGGAATGGAGTCATTAAGCCTGAAAATAATGGAAAAAATTTAGGCAACCTCTCACCCCAGCTTCATTATAGACTTACTGCAGCCTCTTTGGTTCCAAGATGCGTGACTTTTGAGGGCCTAGATGAATCTAAATGTTTTGAATTTTAACATTTGGAACACGTCAGAGAGGGATAAGACAGGAGAGGTCCATTACATTTCCTCTCATCTGCCTGATGACAGATAAAAAAAGAATAGCATATACTTTTCTCAATAACCAATAAAAGTTAAATTGAATACACCTGCAAAAACCTTCCTGCTATATAAGATTCAAATTATATTTAAAAAGACATCTAGAAAATAAAAATATTGTGTGCTTAAATTAATACAATAATTATAAAGGGTAATGCTTCTGGAGGTATTTTTCTCTCATTTGACTTTCATGAAATCAATTGTCACAAGCTACTGAAATGCCAATGAAATATTTTTGATAAGCTGAGACTACCCTCTCATTGATTATGTAGGTAAACCACCTATACCCTAGAGAACTTCAAATTAACATATGTTAGAATTCCTTCCCATTTTTTTACCCATTCTGATTAAAGAAAAAGTATTTTTCCCTTTCCAGAAACATAAATTTCTAGACATAGAAATGTCTCTTTCTATGGCATATGTACAGGAGAGAGAAAACTTGTTGAAAACCTCAATTGTTTATGCATCATGGAATGGTAGAACCAAGCATTTGAGTGATTAAGGAGTGCAAATGATCAACTAAAGAACAAACAAAATAAAGACATATAAACTGCCCTCAGAATATAAGCACTATTCTTATAAAGCATGAATATGTTTTTAATTAAAGCTAATTTTGTTTCATTTAGCCTGATTAGATTTTTCTATTATAAGGTAGACGAATACCACTGCCATCACTCTGGAGAAATAACGATGAAGAAATACATATTTAGGTCTTAGAAAGTGAGACGATGTAGGAAGGTTTTAAGGGATTCTTGACTGCTCTTTAATCAACTGCTTATTATTATGTTATTTTGAAAATTTTTGTTGGGGTGCCCATCGCTGTGAAAATGTAGTATTTCATAATTCAAAATGCTTATTCACATGTATATAAACACACACATATATATATATGGCTAGTTACATCACAAAACAAATCAAAGAAAAAAATGAAAATGAATAGTGTGGGTAAAAGAGCTACAAAAAGTTAGCTACCAAGCAGAGACAAATACTAAAAATATTTTTTTTTCTTAAATTCAAGGAGGAACTCCTACGGTTTCAAGCCGTTCAGAAGGACTAAACAAAAAAAAATAATCTTAGCACAAGTCCTAAGCATTATTATGGAAGAGATCTTTCAGGTAGTAATAGATAACAATGCAGAGAGAACTATAGCAGATGACAGACAGAGATTGCCAAATCATGATCAGTAAGAAATCCTTTGAGGGAAACAGGGATATCTTTATTCTTCTAAGTCTTATTCGGTAGAGCAGATAAAAAGCACTAACAAAGATAAAGAACTGGGGAGAGCAGAGTGTGTGCATATAGGTTTCTATATACGTGTTAGTGTTCCAGAAAAACTGTCAGGGTAAGAATTTAATATGAGGATAAAATTGCGTTTTTAACACTGACACTGGAAACAAACAAACAAAAAAAAAAACTTGAACAAAAAAAACATGCATGGAAACTAAACATATGCAGGTGTTAGATGGAACTAAGATGGACATGTCCATTCAAAAGTGCAGAGTACTAGAAATGTTAAATGCTGAATGCTATAATGTTACTGTTATTTTTATTGCATTATGGTTACATTACTGTTATTACAAGTTTCAACCCTGCCAGAGCCCTGTCACAGTAGACACAATAGTCATCGCCCCAAGGAGTTTACACTGTAAATTAAAATTAAAGATAGCAGGAAGGTGAGACAAGCAAGCTAATGGAGTGGGAAAAAATAATACTATTTAATAGGTCATTTTAACACAAACTGGCTGTTTGTGTACTATTTAGCTATAATAATCAGCCATCTGCCTTGCCATTTTCAGATTGCAGTTTTTTGAACACATTTAAGGGGAAGAGATGTATATTAAGTTGTTGGCTGTATTTATGACTGGGAGTTTAACCTGCGTGAGAGAGACAAAAGAAAAAGTAAAGTTCTTTGTAGGAGAAAATACAACTCTGCTACACGTTTCCCGACTGAAAGTAGAGGTAAACTTTGTAAAGGCAATATTAGATGAAAATCACACTAGGTTTAGAGATTACAAATAAGGTCAGAGTCTTAATTTATGATACTATTCCCTAAGGTCAAACTAAGAGTACACAGATTATTATAATCTGATTTAAATATGTCCAATAGTAAACCACACAGGAAAAATAACTCTAAATTTACATACTTAATGACATGTTCTAAATTAGCTATAACCACTCAGGAAAGAGACCTGGGAGACACTGCAGACAGTTCTGTGGAAACACCAGTTCAGTACTCGGAGGGAGCCAGAGAGGAAACAGAATGTGAGAGAAGGCACAGGGATCAAAGCGGAAGCAGCGCTGTGCTGCTGAACAGCCAGGTTCCCCCCAGGACGTGAATCCTGCGTGCAATTCTTGCCTTGCCATTTCACAAACAGGCAATTATGACCAAAAAGGTATAGAAATGTGTGGTTCAGAGATGCATAATCATTTCCACAGTAGGAAAAACAAAACAGACTGGGAACTCGCACCTGAGAAAATAAATGGACTAGCAAGATGGAAAACTACATTTGACATAAATAACATATAGAATTATTCTTCACTTTTTATCTTAAAATGAGAATTACAAGACAAAGGAATGAATAGGCTCCAAACTTAAGCATAGGAACTAATTTTTCATGCAAGAAAGAAATAATTTAAGGAATTTAGCACTTTAGGATGTTGTGGAAACAAAAAGGATGTGTAGGTTCAGAATGAATTAAACAAAGTCATGGTATCTATTAAATCATTTGGATTTAGCTTTCCAGGGAGTCCCCAGAATAGTGGTTGTTAAATGATGGAAGAATGTATACAGGAAATACTCACTCTTAGTCTGGTGTCTCCCTTTCCCTATTCCTTGCATTAAAAAGTTACCTACGCAAATTTCATCCATACTTAAAAGTACTTGAATAACACAAAAAATTATTTCTGTCTCAAACTTAGTCTTTTCTATTCCTTCAAATTAGTTTTGGTTTTGGTTTTTTGTTTTGTTTTGTTTTGTTTTTGGTTTTATTTTTAATTTTGGAAATACAATTGAATAAAATGTTCAGTTTTCTCCACAAAAATCTTCAAGATGCTCTACACATCATGAGGCTGGGATGAAATCTAAAACTGTATTTCATCTTCTTTCCTTCGAAAAGTACTTGAGCATAACTTTCAAGCACCTCAGAAAAACAAAGTAGCCCAATGGTTAGGTAACCCATCTGGAGTACGGAGCAATGGAGAGAGCACAGTATGAAGGGCTATGAAGAGTTTCACGAATAGGAGAAGATAGTGGAAGGCACACAGACACAGCTAACCTGTTCACCTGACACCATGGCTTCAGCCTCAGGCTCCCAGATCCCAAATGACAGGATTATCCAACCCAACAGTTTAGCTCATCCAGAGCAAATTCCCAGATTCGCCTCTCCTGTTAGAACTGTTTCACTTTGTATTATTGGTTTTAATTGGGACTTAAAATTTAATTTCCTATCGTCCTAAGTATGTGCTTTAGCTGTTCAAATATAAATGGTCTTTCTCTCTACTACAAGCCAAAAAAACCCCAACACATTACTTTTTTTGTATGTTTTCATAAATAAGCTACAGACTTGATCCTGCACAATGATTCTGAGGGAGGTTTTCTGCATTCTCACAGATGCCTACTCTCACTAGGTTATAGCTATACAAAACTTCAAAGGAATTATCAGCTCTGCGTAAAGCAGAGAATCATGAACACAAATTGAGTCTTAGAACACAGAAGTAAGTTTTCATGTTATTACTTTTATCCTTTGAAACTCAGATGAGACAATGTTTTTTGTGACTAAATCTGCAATCACGCACTTAAAAAAAGTCAAGAAAGAAAAATAAATAAAAAATCAGGAACACCTCTGCATGGTGTCTTCTTATAAAAAAAAAGGAAAAAAAAAAAAAGCACTGCTTAGAAGTCCAAATAACCTGGGTTTTCCCCTTTTAGAATTTTTCCCTTTCTTCTCTTGGTTTTCTTGCAAGCAGCCAACTTTTAAAGGAAAACCAGAGTGAATTAACAATTTAACACTCCATTGTACTGTATCTGAATAGTAGAAAAGCTAATGCCGAAGATAGCCTTTTCAAAATTAAAGTCAGGTGTAAAGGTTAAAGTACCCAACAGGGAGGAAGAATCTGTAAAATTATTCAGAGAGTGGCTTGCTGCTTCAGTAGACACCTTGCAGATAAACTGGTCCACCGAAAATTGTGAATTATAACTTCAGTTCCCTACTATTTACATATAAAAAGGAAGGACGGAACATACAATACAGTACTTACCAAAAACTTGAAGGAATGTCTGTTTTTTATCATTTCCTGCTTTGTTTTTAGCATTACAGATATAAGGACCCGCATCAATATTTTTTATATCTCTTATTGTTAGTTCTGTATTGCTTCCTCTCAGTGTATATTTTTCATTTTCTTCAATAAGTTTGCCATTCCTAAAAAAATAAAAACGATGTATAAATCAGCAAGTAGGTTCCAAAGTCTGAAACAATGTGCTATGGAAGCATTAATATGTTGAAAGTAATCATTGAGGGAAGAGACTGTGATTATGCTGCCTCAAAAAAGCATTAACTCACATGAATTAGCACTATGTCTAGAAGAGATTCAATTTTAGCACGACTAAAATTGTTCTGCAGGATCACAGTGGTTTTCCATAAGAATGTGCACATTCTGAACAGAAGCAAAGCATGCTGAACTGCATTTTGATGCTCAAGTTTGATGCCCAGCTTCAAAATTTTATTGTCAGGTTCTAAAATATGTATTATTATACTATATAATATATAANNNNACTATAATATTTTTATTCTTAAATGTTCAATATTGAATTAAGGTTAGAAAAATGCTTGTAAGTAGCACTCTAACATACAGTTTACACTCAATGAAGTATAGAAGGAAATCGGTTATACAAATACATACTTATATGTGAGAAACATTAAAAAGTGCGGTTTAAAAGTATAACTGTTGCAGTTCCCATTAGTAACAACGTACCAACTTATTAAAAATATTTTAAATTACTTTAGAGCCTACTGGCACATAAAGAACTCTTCCAAATTATTTCCTCTCAGTTGCTGTTGGCTAGCCGCAACTTAGGAAGCTGACATCTCTCCAGATGTTAAAATGAGTTCTGACCAGATGGTACAGAAATAATAAAACCTGTGATCAGTCCTGAGGGCTGATCGAGGCTTGACCGGTCCATTTGAGCACCTTGGCACACACACAGTTATCAAAACAGCTTCTTTGTCAAAAGTGCAATGCTAACTTTGTTTATTTCTTCTCATTCTGCCTTGTTTGCTGTAGGCTTCTTTTGATCTTGTTTCTGTTGAATCATCAACAGTCCCTTCTCACAAGCACCTACACAAAAATTGCCTGATTTTCATAAGCATTGATAATCCTGCTGACAATGCCATCTTCTTGAAAACAAACTATTTGTAAAATGAAACCGTTATGCACAACTGAAATATTCTATTCTATTCTACATGCCCAGTTTTGAGCATCTAGTTTTATTTCAAGATTTGAGCAATGATGTTTTTCACTTTTCTTCTGCTCGCATAATGCTGATAACTACATATGTTTCATATTTTCTAAAATAATATTTTCCCTAAAAGCGAGAATGCAGTTTCTTTCTTGGGAACATTAATATCTGTTAATAGGATTCCCCTGGCATCTATACAACTTGCATTTTAGTAACATTTTTGTAAATAACTCTAGTCCACTTAGCTGTCGACTTCAAGACATTATTGTGATACTTGTTCATCAAATCATAGAAATTATTTGGCAGAACAGAAAAGGTCTAATTTTCCACCACAGGTGGTTTCAAAAAAAAAAAAAAAAATCTAGTGATATCTGTTAGGAGACAAAAGTCTATATTCAAGGACAGAAGTAGTTTCCAAATGCCTGCTATCAGAAACATCATCTATATCTACGTCAATTTCTAAGCAGAAATGAGATTATGAGCATTTCCCTGGACGCTCTAGTGAACAGGAGAGATTCAGATTGATGCTGATATTGCAGAACAGGAAAACATGAATAAGATATTAAAAGGGGATTATTTATTTTGTCAGATAATTCTAAGTCCTGTCAGTAAAGATAAAGGGATTGATCCAGTTAAACTTTACAAGTGTAAATCATCTCCACAGATGTAAACAATCACTGTGTTTTCAGTAGGACTATTCACATGAGTAAAGATTTCCAGTTCATGACCTGTACATGTGGATCTTATCTTTCAGTCCTGGCTAATTTAATTCTATTAGTGTATTGCTTCTCTGAAGGTTATACCTTTCACTACTGTAATATTTGCTTCAATAGAGGTATCAGTTAAGTGGTGAAAAAATTAGATTCTCTCGGTCCATGAAATATCAACAAAGTATATATGCATATTAAATGGAGCAGCACTAAAGCTTGCTGACCTTTCTTCCTGACTAGGTATTTCAAACTGACAAATTTGTAAGTGAACTAAAACATGTTTTTGAGAAAGACTGACACGTTAGTTCAGATGCATCCTTTTT
Organism: Dromas ardeola; assembly: GCA_013398915.1. Lineage (NCBI taxonomy): Eukaryota > Metazoa > Chordata > Aves > Charadriiformes > Dromadidae > Dromas > Dromas ardeola. Next base: position 112,527 of record VYZM01011654.1, on the reverse strand, counting down.
AAATTGACAAAATCTTAAACATTGTCAGCACCTGGAAATGAAAAGGGTCGACATGAATAGTTAAAGCTTTACCACATTAGATACTTTCTTAAAGAGTTTAAAGCTTGAAACTACTGTCTCATCCAGCACCTTGCTTACAGTCGACACAGAGGGATATATAAGCCACCTCACTAGTACTGTCAATTGATTTTAAAAATACAGCCATTTTTCATGCCCTAGCTGAAGTTGACCTGTTAAATCAGTTCATTGGAAACCGAAATGGGAACAGGAGAAAAGAGAATCAAGATAATTTCTTTTTTAATTGACTAAAGTATCAGTGGATTGTAAGGAAGGTAAGACTACACAATGGTAGATCCAAATTATGCAGGTCTTGGTAAAGAAACTTCAATAGCGTGAATAATGAGAGAATAACTGCTGTCAGAGCACGTGTTAAAAGGCAACAAAGACGACACAAGAACACTGAACTGTGTGTAAATCAAGTCCTTAATATTGATGAACCATCTCAACAGGTACGGATGTACTTTCTATACAATATAACAAAAATCCTCAAACAGAATGGAGTAGAAATCATTCCCACCCTTTTTATCAGAGTTTTTCCCCAGGTCTCTAGAATGCCCAGTATACATTTGAATGTTTTACAAGTAAACATTATTCTCTTTTATAATAGCTTGCATCTCTCTGGACTTTTTTCCTTAGCATAGTCATGTATTCAGAAAACAGACTTCCATTAAGTCATTTTACTACACAAGCCCATTTTACAAATAGTTAACCTGAAGCAAATTAAATAAAATGACTGAACTCACATAGATAAATGGTACAGATGGGAATAAAAGTGAACACAACTTGCTGTAACCAAAGGTTATAATCCTTCTAAATGAGCATTAACACTTAATCAAATTCAAGATGTAATTCCACTTGTTTATCAAAAAAGAAATACTTACATAAAGCTAAGGTTACTATCAATTTACATTCAACACCAAAAAATACACTAAATGGAATGAAATTGGAAATATGACACCTTGGCCATTAATTCCAATAAATGGATTCAATTAGGTTCTCAATTGATGTCATGCATATTAATATTAGATAAATCAGTTTTGATAGACTTTCTTATCACTGACAATGTTTTCTAGGTTTTTCTCAAAATCAAGGACGACAACATTGATCTAGTTTTCCTATGCTCAGTCTAATTTCTAAAGAAAAAGAATTTGAAATATTCTAGAAAACTAAGGTCTTTATCTTGACATATCTGCGAGATAACTCCAATGACAAGGAAAAGATGTCAGCAGATTCTGAATCCTTTTAACTGGCTACCAATATTTGAGTGAAAAGGAAAATGATCATCTCAGAACAGAGATTTCAGAATTTTGATGCAGAAACTTAGTACCAGGACACAATTAGGATCAAGCTTGCTTCCTCTAGAAAAAAAATAGTTTAGCTCCTCCCATCTTTTTTCCCCTGTTTGCACATCAATGATAATATTCCATCACAGAGACCAGGGGCCTTTTCACCTACCACTTTGCAACCTCTCACTGTCAGCAAATAAAAAAGCAAGAATATTTTCTACTGCCATGAACTTATAGCCTTATAAGACAAAATAAAAAGACAATGAAAGGAAAAACAAACAAACAAACAAACAAACAGGGAAGGGAGGCACATAAGCCAATTTTCCTCACTATGAGATAGTTCCTGAAACAGGAAATAAAATCTTTTAAAAGTTACTTAATGAATGGTTTAAAAAAGCCAGTTGCTTCAGGGGCTGACAAACCAAAGGAAAATCTTTCAGTAGGCTCCTATAAGCAGACAGAGGTAAGTGTCTCTCCAAGATGCTTAGCCTGTGTACATACTGTAATATTTATAAAATATTGAAAAAACCCACACAACTGTAAACAGAGATATCTACAAACTGTGGAAATTTATGCATTCTTTCTTAACAATATAAAACATTCATGTTGGTTGTAAGACAACAAGGCCATTTAGGATGCCAGATTGCAGATAACTCTTAAGAATTCTGGCCAGATAAGACATACATTGCAAAAAATTACTTCAAAGACATTAAATAATCAGAATAGTCAACCTTAGTTTGAATTAAGTATCAGTTCTTTAATTTGAACTCCGCATATTTTGTTTCTCTTTTTCCTCCTCTTCACTAAATTTTTAATTCTAAGCCACATTAAGGAATTAACTTTGCATTCTATTTATTTACAACTCCTGAGATTTAAATTGCAAAAGAGAAAAAATTAAATCCATATTTGACTTATGGCGTGTTAAGATAAAGTTGTCAGTCAAAGGAAGGTAACTTTTAAAATGAATCTAACATTGTTCAAAGATTCCAAAGGAGATGAAGAATTTATGGAAATTCCTTCTATGTCCATTTTGAAAATGCAGTAACCTTTTAATTCACCTGAAATAGTATATGTATTTGCAAATTATTCAGGTATAAAATAGAAATGTGCACTGGTATGATGAGTGTGAGATACTTTATATCCCAAGAGTGACATATATCTTTGTTAAAATTGAAAGAATATACAGTGTATGGATATTTAAATTTTTACAAATGTATATGGTAAGTGTTCCCAAACGAAATGGTAAGTGTTCCCAATGTTCATGTCATTGATATCATCAAAAAACACACATGAACTTTAAAAGCAGTACCATTTTCAGAACGTATTACATTTTAAAAATTACATACAATGCACTTGAAACTTATTCAGCGAAACGTTCCTATGCCCTAAGGGTGTCTAAAGCCATACCTCCTGAATCTCATTGAAATGGAGAGTCATGGTTAGAATTTATTTTTACAGATGGGGAAAATGTTATCTTTGTTATCACTATTGCAGATCTATATTGGATATTCATCTATTGCATAATTGCATATGTTTTTACCTGATGCATTCATGTGCAAAAGTTGTTGTGAGATTTTTGCTTCTATTGTTTTTGACATATGGACTCATTGCTTCAGCTTTATATGTTTCCCCTCAAATACGAAGGAATTATGTCAATATGGTATTTTAGTTACTTTTTACATATATCTCACTTGCTGGTAACTTGAGTGCAATTGAATTTGTGTGAGTTCATTCACTTATTGATGCTGAATCTAGCTTTAGTAGTTCAAACAGAAATGGACAGCAAATGCTCTTAAAATTCAGTAAAGATATTAAGGTTGCACAGATTAATGGACTGTGATAGAAAAATGTGACACATTAAAACAATGTGCTCAGATGTGCAGACCTCAAGTGAACTTACCTATACCAACTGATTTCAGGTGGAGGTGATCCAATGGCTCTGCAGAACAACGTTATTGCCTCTCCTCGATCTGCAGTGGCATTAAAGGATTTCTGTAGCAGAGTAATTGCAGGGGGAACTGAAAAATAAAGCATTATGTCATGTTAATGGAAAAATAAATGACTTTATGTGTTCCAGAGAAATTTAAAGCACAGGATAGGATTCTTTGTTAATTTTGGGATTTATGGTTACAATTAGGGATCAAGTTACAATATGAATCACCGATATTAGCATTTCTTTTCTTTTTACACAAGAATTTTAATATTAACAGGACATTTATAGCCTTTTTTTTTTTTTTTTGCACTAGAATAAATTTTTAGAAGTCTTTTTCTGCAGTTCTTCCATTTTTTTACAGAACATTTAAAAGTAACTGAAGTTATACCAGGCATGTATAAGACACAACAGAGTTATGATTGGTACCAATTTAACTATCTCAAATGAAAATGTATCTCTACTCTTTTTTATCTTTCATTCAATTATAAAGGTGACATACAAACATGTACTGATGTCAAAGTGTGCTTTTAAAAAAGTATGTCGTAGTCTTGATTATGCATATTTAATTCTTTTTACTGAACACCCGCATATTTCCTGGGCAGGAGTATCACCAGCTTCAAAAAGTGAAAGGTGATAAAACCCAAAGGATACAATCTATTTTTGGAAATGATATTTCCAAAAAAATTTAATGTGTTCAGAGAACAACAAATTTTGTCTGTTCTTGATAGGATGAAGTTATTACTAAAATTGTAACAGTTCACAGAGAACCTCTACCCAACAGAAAAAATAGCAATAATTTTTAAGACAGAACTCACAGGCTGATATTTAATATCTGTGTTCATACAGTAATTTAAGACAGCTGTCCTTAATCTGTTTCCATTAACTGTAAAGCAAATAAAAAAATAAAAACAATCCCAGCATACTGGAAACAAGAGGATATATGGAAAAGAAGGAATGTCAGGGAAAGTAAGGGGAACAGGACTCAGAGTTATCGTTTTTAGCTTTAATTCTCACTAGAGAAAAGGAGAAACAGGAAACCCCAATGAATTTGCTTTTAGCTTCCCATTGCCCTTCCACATATTTTTCTCACAAACTGTTAAGAATCAACTTCTGTTGCTTTGCACCAAATATTTTAGGTTTAGTATTCTCCTTCAGAAGCCTGTCCAGCTTCTGAACCTTAAATGTATCAAATTATTAAAAAATAACGTACCAAAATTATCAATGATCACTAAGTAAAGGTACTTTTCACACTTATTAATGGTGTGCTGAAATGTAAGTGTTTCACAGATCACTTTTTTCCTATGCGAAATTTCATGGGCCATTACTCAGCATACAAAACCCTTCTGTTCTGCAACATCTTCCATGAAAAAATGTCACTTAGAAAACGTTATATACATTTTAGCCATTTTGCAGTGCATTCTAATGTTTAGACCCAAAAGTATACTCAGTAACATAAGGGGATGAAACAATTATTTGCCAGAAGTATCAAGTTCTTCACTGCTCACAACCAAGAACTACAAGACTGTGAACTGGTTCAGCACATTACTTAAGTGCTTCAGTCTTCCAAGAGATACTGCAGTGACATTGAAATTAAATATTATTTTTCTTTTAAATGTCAAGTTTGTTTTTCTCATCATTCTTTCCAGGAAGAGATTTGTTCATCTTTGGTTCTGTTCCTGTATGTATGTAGGATGGAACCAAAGCGGAAACCTAAAAGAGGAAAAGCCAAATGACGCTATACTGGCAAGTCTCTCACATTTCAAACTTAAAGCAAAATGGTAAAATTCAGTCACATTTAAATGAAAACAATTATTTTTATTTATATCATGAAGGTCAGGAAGTCTGTCAAATTTATGAAACTTCCCAGACAGCAAAGAAAAGTTGCATTCTGTTTGTATGTAATCTTTAAAACATTATACAAAAAAATAACCAATATAATGAACAGCCTGCAAAAACTAAAAAGGTTTTTTAACATATATTTACTTACTGTAAGTAGCTTTCACACTTTTTTATGACAAGTCTCTTCCACAGATCACTTCCTTCCTATCTGAAAATGCCTGGGCTACAGATTGGATATGGAAATACCATGTCCCTGGGGTAATGAACCTCTGAATTTGTGGGCAAATAATCTAGGCAAACAGATTTTAAAACTTCCTCTTCAAATTTACTCAGTTTTCTTCTTTTCTAGAAGTTAGTAGAGAGAGGGTTTGTTTTGCATTTCATGGCCTTCACCATCAAACTATTCATTATGGTCTTGCAACACTAACCAGAACACTGAGTATCACTTTCAGAATATTTTTTTTTACAGCTTTTAGTTTTTAAAACTATGTGTATGTGACCTGAGTCCTAACTGCTGCTATGATCAGCTAGTTTACATGCTGGTATAGAAGAGAAAATACTCCACTAGTGTCTGATGGAAATGCTATCCATTTCATCTCTTCTTCCCGATATTTACATCTCTCCCAGATGTGAATTAGCCGATGTGATGTCACCCAGCTTAGCATCCAGATGGAGGGGAGAATGGAAGAAACATTTTCAAGATATGCCCCATTGTCTTTGTTAATTCCTTCTCTTCAAAATGAGATATATCTCTACAACATTATCTTTATGTGTAGTTATAAGTGCCCACTAACACCAAGACTTAGACTATTTTAAATTTAAATCACAATTACAAAACAAGAAATTTCCTTTTCAATATAAGAAATTTTTAAGAAATTAATTCTACTTACAACTCCACTAAAAATAAAAAATAATTAAAAAAAAAATGCAAGTCACCTAGTTTCAGTTTCTTAGGAAGTTATTGTTAATAAGGAAAATAATAATGTTCCATGTAGGTATCTGAGTTAAAAAGTTCAATTCATTTCCACTTAGTCAACATCACCTGCACATGCTGCTTCATCAACTGTGAAAATTTCTGCTACTTAGGTACCTAAATATGGGTACAGACACCTAACTTCAGGCAAAGAAAGAATGAATCTGCAACATGTTCTTAAATCATTCAGGAAGTGGCTTTTCACCATTTTATTTTGGTGGTTGCAAGGTCTAATCCTTCATTTTATAGTAATAGTTCTAGTGGTCATTAATTTTTCTTGCTTCCACATAGCACAAGAAACCATTCCATAGGCAAGTACCATCCACTGAGCAGAGATGACTCAGTTATGACCAAAATGGCCCAAGAGGGAACTTACCTCTTGCTCTTAAATAGGAGAATCATAGGTTTCATCCTAGGTTTAATTTTCTCCTCTTCTTGAGAGGATTTGTTCACATATCATCTAACCCTGAAGAGACTGGTCTTCATCAGCTTGCTTTAAGGCTCGGGTGCTCTCAGCCTCTTAATGTTTTTCCACTCTCTCTGTCTTCTCTTTTTAGTTGGACAGAGAGACAGAGAAACAGTACCAAGTAAAGTACTCGTTCACAGAAGAGGTGATCTTAGTTCAAATCTGTGCCCTGAATCAGAGGATGTATGGGTCACCTGCACCATGGATAATACTCTAACTAGAAGACAATGAGTAAAAGGGTAGCTAATAGTTTCTGTTTTATAAATCTTCATCGCTATTCTTGCAAAAGGGAATCTGAGATTTCACACTGTTCTACTATAGCTTACATTTTTGAGTGGTGTATGAGCACTGGAACAAATTATATTTGTAGAAATAGAAACAATATCAACCCTTGCTATATAAAAAAGAAGACATTTAGAAAGTAACATACCCATGTACTGTTTGCAGTAGAGAATTCTGCTACTCTCCAAATAAATCAGCAAAGATACATCAGCCCCTATATTCCTCCTGAAAATGTATTTCCACTGTAAAACCTAAATACATACGTGAAAGCAAGGACTAATATTATTGATTTAATTATTAATCTCATCATTCTCTATATTCACCTCTCCCTACAGACTCTCACAAAAATTTAATTTTTTTAAAATATAAAATTATGGGCTACGCAGTGTGCCAGCTCTCCTGAAGTATTCCATTTCTTTGTTGTTTAGCTGCACTTTATCTAACTTTGGAGACCTTGTACAGTTCTTACTATGCATTTGTGTAGATCTTAGGTCTTTCTATAGATCCTGTAGGCACTACTGCAATATAAGCAAATAAACAGTAAAGTTCTAAATTTGAATGGTTTCTACATACAAATATTGTCATGATGGTATCATCCAAAGTAATCTTTATTGCTTTTGGTTTTGTNTTTTTTTTTTCTTTTTGTTTTGTTTTTTTTTTTTTTTTTAAAAAAAAAAAGGAAACATGGTGGAAAAACAGCCATGTAGTTTTTTCTGGCCTACTGATTGCTCTTTTTTTTTTTTTTTCCTTTTTTTTTCTTTTCATTTCTGAATCCAATTCATTCATAGGTTTTCCTTTTCACCAAAGAGCAATACAATTTTCCTTTCTTTCTGATTTTTAATATTACCCTAAAAGTAATTTTGGGCCAAGTTTTATGTAGGAAAACTTATTTATTCCTATAAGTGAAGCAGAAACTAGCTTTTACTTGATACCACTCTACTTGAGCAACCATGTCAGAATCACTCAATTGGCAACCCCTTCTCCTCCCAAAACTACGAACTGAAGTCTAGAGCTAATCGAGTGTTAGCTTTCTTAGCTAGAGTCATAACAAATATATGAAGATCTAAATTTGAGGATATAATCCACCAATAAAAGATATGAAGTCAGACCATAGTCTGCAATATGAAGTTTTAGGTCAAATACAGGGTCGTTCTCAGCTCAACAACATACAAATATCCGATAGAAATAAAAGGTGTTCAGAATATAGGTTCATATCCATGTGCATAAAAAACAGCAGAAGAAATTCTCATTCAATTTTAAATGCTATCAGATGCACTGTTGGAACTGTACATAACCAGGAATCAAACTAATGCAACACCACAATGCACACAGAGGAAATGCACACAGAGGAAGTTGGGGGTCTTCAATCTGTGCAGGGCACGTACTGTTATATTCTGTCACAAAACGTAGGATAATCACCCATTTACTTACCAGTGTCTGTGTACTATCTACCACAATCTAATGAATTCGACTTCAAAGACTGACTATGTGGATTAAATAATACCTGTGCCAAGAAGCTGCTCTTTCTCCTTAAATTAACTGAGAATTCAATTTACATAATGACTTCCGTAAACTGGGGTTTGCCAAGAAGGACCAGTCAAGGAGAAAGCATTCAAAACTCAGAATGTAATAGGCATGATGGAAGTAGTTTCATTGAAAAACTGACATTAAACAGAATGCATAGATAAAAAATGCCCTTTAGGAACTGTGTCCTTTCCGGACAATATATGAAGACATAACTTATTTTTCAACAGGTCAACCCTGAATTTAAGAGAGAGCTGGAGCTAAAGGCTCCATGTCATCTTAATCCATCCGTATTCCTTCTTAGAAGTTTATTATAAACTGATAAAATGTATAATGCCACTTTTCATATAACTCATTATATATTTTACTCCTCATAAAAATAAAATGTTAAAAATCTATAAGTAATACTGTTAATCTTAATAAATTGTATCTGTGACTCAATTTGTAACAGTTAATAAAATACATTCAGTGCAGTGAAGGTGAATAACTGAAAAAATGAAGTGTGGTATTTCAACAATAAATGACAAAACACTGAAAAAATACAGGGTGAACTGAACTACTATATATTACAGTCTGAAACTCAAATCTTGCAGTGATTGTCAATGTTCCATGAACGATTAAAACCAATAATCCAGCTTTTACATATTTATGTGGTCTGATATTATGAAATGCAATGAATTCTATTTACACAGTACTGTAGATTTTTAAAAAATGTTAAGCAATTACATTTATAGGAAAACAATACTAAAGACATGACAACTATATTAACCAGTTTAATCAGGAATTTTTACAAACTGATATATTTCAAAATAGGCTATGAAAATCAAGTAAAGCAAGAAGTCAATTCAAAAACTTTTATTTCTTACCATTCACAATAACAATTATGTCCCGAAAGTCAATTTCTCCTCTGGCTTCCACTCTTCCTTCACATCTGTATACTCCTTCATCACTTTTATTGATATTAAGAATTTGGAGATTATTGTTTGCTAATACTGCAAATCGATCTAGGAAGTAAGAAATTAAGTGGCGTTAGTAAATCAAGACAACACGAGGAATGCTAACTGAAATGAGTAATATGTATGTACTTTCTCTGTACAATCAGAATGCTCATTGAAAAAACATTTGTCAATTTAAAAGTAAAATGTCAGCCAGGAAATTTGTTTTTTTCTCACTCCAAAATGCATTGCCATTTCCTAAAATTCAATCTGAATTTTCTATCCATAACTTCCTACTTACTCTGAGGAGTCATCAAATGCAAGTTAAATTTATAAATTATTGCAAAATTAGTGGAACATTCATGAACACCTACACAGACTATCAAAAAGATTAAAAAGATGGAAAAAAGATAAATCGAGTGATTTATAATAAAATAAGTTAGAACTGTTTCTTCCCTCTCTATCTAGAATAACCAACTGTCTTTGTGCCCATTTTACGGCACTATGCTTAATCATTTCTCAGCTTCCTTGCTCACCTTCCCTCCTCCTGTTCCTTTGTTCATTCACTATTACTCAGTCAATGATGTATCTGACTATAGTCTAACACTTCACAGAAATGGCTATGAAGACATAATCCAATAAACCGCTCTACCTTCTGCGTAGTCTAGCATATAATGAAATTCAATAGACCTTTCGAGTATCTTAAGTTCATTGAAAAAATCAGATTCTAAACAAGTGTGCTTTCCTGCACACGCAACAGCAAAATTATAATCTGCAAGAGTAAACTGAATCTGAATTTAATGTTTTTCTCCTTCCTGTCTGAGATAGTCTACTGGGTTTACGTGGCAAGATGTTGGCAGCAGGAGGGCTGCAGGAGCGGCCTCTTCAGGAGAGGCCAGGGTTGCCCTGTGCCAGACACAGATGGTTCCAGCGAGCTCCAGCAGACCCACCACAGGGCACGGCTGAGGCCCACAGCCAAGGTGGCACCTCTGCAAAAGCCTGTGTAAGAAAGAGCAAAATGCTGTGCAGTAACCATGAGAGAGGAATGAGAAAAATGAGAGGAACAGACCTGCAGGAACCAGCATGAGAGAAGGTGGAAGGGGAGGAGGTGCTCCAGGCAGGGCAGAGGTGCTGCTTTAATTTTGTCTTTGTGTCTCACCATTCAACTCTATGTAACTAACAATAAATTAAATTAATTTCACCCTATTCAAATTGCCCGTGACTGTGCTGGTAATTGGTGAGTGAACTCCCTCCCTTTATTTCCACCCACGAGTTTTTTCATCTCATGTTCTCCCCATGTCCTGTTGAGGAAGGTGAGAGAGCGGCTGGGTGGGTGCCTGGAAGCTGGCCAAGGTCAACCCACCATAACTAGTCAATATTAATGGACTCTTTTGAGGAGAATTACTTCCTGCAGTTAACTGTATGTGGTTTTTGAAGAACCTGCGTACTTGTTATCCAGCTGTCTATCTTCTTCTATTTGAACCAGTGTCATCCTTTCAGTATTGGAGGATGATGAGATTCACTAGCTTTCAGTTTTAACTAGCAACCGAGGGTCATTTTTCATTTTGCTTTCCTTTCTGATTCTGCTAGATTTTTAAAGCATGCTAGATTTCCCATAGCACAGCACTGATATTCAAAAACAGTGATAAACAGCACTTGGTAGAAAAGTTTTTATGTAGCTATGCGGCTAAGAGTCTATTCATAGAACATATGTACACACATATTTACAAATAAAACAGCTTTTTAATGCCATGTGGGTTGTGCTTCATTACCAAGAACGCTATCAGAAAAATGTAAAAAGAAAATTTAATTATGCTTCACGTGATAGAGGTTTACAGGACATCAGTGGCCTCAACACATTTATGCTAATTATGTCTGGTTTATTAAAGTCATGCTTGAACATTAATGCCATTTCACACACTACCACATACAAATTATATCATCTTTTTTTTTTATCTCGTCCCTACGCAATTCTCAGAGAGCTGTGTTTCAACATGTTTTGAAAAGGTGAGATCTATCCCCTCTAAGAATCAGTAACATTTTTTTTTACTTAACATAAATATTTAATGTGTGAGGTGAACAAGAGGACTGGGGATCACCTTTATTTCTTTAAAATTATGAAAAATGAGAGTTTATTTAGTAACAGGAAACAAAAACTGAAGGTGTTGGCTGGATATCTTTTCAACTTTCATTGAGGAAGTATATAATGGATACAGCAGGAGATACTCTCATGAATAAACTAGGTATAACAGAAGAAAAACATTTTGGGCCTTTTTCAGCCACTAATACTCTCTATATACAGACAAAATTAATACATGTCGTATTATAAGGAAACTTAAAAAATGGGATGTGAATTGAATGTGTGACTTCCTTTAGAAATTGTTGCTCTCCGTGTTTTATCCGTTGGTAGGCTTGTGCAAGAATAGTTCATATCGCTGCAAAAATGCCACTAAGTATACAATGATATATATACAACGGTATCTCATTCAGCAGGAATCAATTGTGCATAGACCAGCTGGGTCAACAATGTACTGAAATCTTGACAGGCAGAGGTTAAATCGTGATGGACTCACACGTACTATGGAACAGGTCCAGAGCAGGAGAATAAACTAGTAATATAACATGAAACATAGAGATGGTGCGCACACAGATAAAGTTCACTGTCCTATGGATATTGTAATAACAATTGTGTCCTATACTAAATGGATTACAGTTGGTGGATGTGGACAGTGACCGGGCACTACACTCCTCCAGCTCATCACTCCATTTCCTGGACTCAACCCAGTCAGCTTCAAATGCCTAATTTAGAATTTAGTCACGCCACCTTCCCCTTCAGCCAAATCAGATGTGAAGTGGTATGCATGGCAAGAGGGATTGCCTATGTCTTTTCAGTACCTCATAAGCCGAGCTTGAGGAATTTTTGGCTTATGCTTTGCAAATTTTACTGTGTTCTAGGGTATGTACCAGGCTATGACTCACAACGTCTAACAAAAAGGTTAGGCGCAGCTGTTCATTCTAAGACTAGGACATGACTAAAGACCCGTTGAAATAAAAACAAAACCTTCAGCAAAAGTTGAAGACCAAGACTCCTCTTAAATATGTCCATCATACAACCAAACTATTCATTCTCTGCAGGAGGGACTGTTTTTCAAACCAGTAATTTCTTCTTCTAGACCAAACGTAAACACAGCATGTTAACCATCTGAAGTTATCACTCACCTTTGCACATCATTTTACACAAGTGTATTTAACAGGTCTACATTGGCTCTGAGGAGCAATGGCACCACTTTTTCCACTCCTATAATTAGAACTGCACAAACTACTGACTTGAAGTGGGAAACCTAGTTCTTAGACACTACGCTGCACTGAGGAAGGAGCCGAACTGGCTTTCCACAGACTACCCAAGATGAGCTAGAGGGTTAGTCTGGCTCATTTGAAGTCTGTCTGATCTAGCCCTTCAGAATAAGAGAGAAAGCTTTTCTACTGACCACACTGATCCTAAGATAACATGCAGTTCCCTAGAATTGTAACTAGATGCATTTTCAAAAAGTAAATTCTAACAGTTTTTCAGGACCTTTTATCATATATAAATTGTGGTCCAGAAGACAATAATCTTACAAATTAAAATTACCTATGTGGGGAAAAAAAAAACAAACACCTAATAGAATTACATAATGGAGACTGTAAAACAATAAAATATTTCAAGGCATACAGGGAACATGAAAGATGTAACAGTCCCCAACATTTTCTCTCCAGTTGTATACAAGATACAATTTTCTACACGCATTATACATACCATACCTATGGTATGTTTATAGAAAACTGCTAATCTGATAGTGGAATTCGGACATACCTTAATGACTTGAGCATTGACAGAATAAAACATGCATGTTTACACAGATAGTGGGTAATTTATGTAGCGTATTTGTATTAACAGTGGCAGCTAATCTTCTAAGGTTATCTCCAACCATAAACTAATGTACAAATATCTGTATGTAAGATTTCTATATTTGCTTTAAGCACTGTAGAATGAGTAGTATTTAATGTCCTTTGAAGCCTCAAAACTGTGCAAAAACAGAGTCACTAACGACTAAGGTCCCTTCCAACCCGAAGCATTCTGTGATTCTGTGTGTGTGACTCCGGATAAGACCTGATCAATAAAAACAGACCCATTCATTTTTATTGCTAATAAAATATCCCTGACTCCCATACAGTGGAATTATGAGTCATGACAATTCAGCTCTTGATAACAATTCAGAGATTCTTAGAACATCTCCAGAAAATTATGCTTTATATATTGCTCTATTAAATCTCAAACATACAACGTAAGACCAGAAATGCTTTTGGAGGTCATTGTTTACCTAGGGGTTTTTTTTGGTGTTTTTTTTGTTTGTTTGTTTGTTGATTTTTTGTTGGTTTTGGGTTTTTTTGTGGTTTTTTGGTGTTTTGTTTTTGTAACTGAAGAATGATGGACAGCCACTCCCACAGCTTCTTACTCACATCTTTGTTTGCAGAACTCAAAAAACAGTCTATAAATCCAGCAATGGAGCAGATAAGGTATTGGGAATATGCAGAAATTAATTCAGAATGGTGAGAAGCTATTTCACCTACAGCTATTTCAGCTATAGGCCTACTACACAGCAAAAATCTTTAAATATTTACTTCTGATTTTGTGCACAGGCCTTCTGGGAGAAGAAATCAGTCTTCTGTTCAAATGGAATACACAAATATAGATACTAGTAAATGTGAAGAATTTGCAAAACTGAAATAGTCGAAAGTCCGTGCTGCAAAAATGCTACTAGTTGTAACATATACAACAGAATAGTCAAGAATATAACAGAAAAGCCATGAAATTAAAACAATGACATTATCTCATGTCTTCCTATTATGTCAGTGTTAGAATGCTTAAAATAGAAACTGTTTTTCTGATGCCCTACAAATAAACTGCAATATACAATTCAGTTTGGATATGAAAATATTCAGAATTTTAGCTTACTATGAACTAAAATCCAACAAGAATAATTAGTTACTTCTTTTTTAATAGACACCATTTAGAATATGACAGACAAATTTGATGTTATTTATTTTAAAATTATGCTAATAAGTTACAGGTACAAATCCTTCACTGAAGATTTTGATGCTGGAAATGTAATACGAAACTGAGTCTTTTTATTTCACAAGGCATAAAAAAGATTTCTTAACAGCAAGACTTTGGGTATACTCTTTTTCCATCTGCATTATAAACCAATATAGACATTGCAAAACTCACAAAGTTCATGATGTCCTATTTTTACATTATTTAAAACCTCACTTCCTCCCAAGCATGACTGGGATCTTATTTGGATACTAGTCTAGATCAGAATATAAGGAAAGTATTCTGCTATTTTAATCAAAACTGGTTTCTATCATTCTACCTTTTCATAGTGTAAGCATTGTGAAAGAAAATGGTAAAAAAGACAAATTTATGCATTGACATTAAAAACTTGGAATCCTCAGAATGCATGATTTTGAAAAAGGAAGGAAACATTGCGTTATTTCCTTTTCTAATCCTACCACAGCCAGATTGATTGGAAAAACAAATAAAATGGCAATAATAATAAAAAAAAAAATATTACTTTTTGAAGCTCTGAGCTGCTTCCTTGAGAAAGACTTTTTCCTACATTGCCAAATCTTGTTTTATATTCAGAGTTCTTATCTTTCAAAATCTTCTACATCTCACCTACATTCAATGTATAATTATATATATAAAAATTTCAACTCCTTTTTCTAAGGGTAGAAGTTTGCTATTTCTTCTTAGTGCCTGTGTTTAGATGACAGAAGGGATAGGATATACTAAGTAAGAGAGAAGTTTGATTAAAACTTTCTTTCATAATGGAGCAGAGTCTAAGACTGAGTCCAGAAACATCAAACAACCTTTTTGTTTTTTCCCCAGCAACTGCTCCACATTTATGTGATTTCACAAGAGAGCAAATACAACTTTTCATTTTCATTTTGAAATAAAAATATTATTTAATTTCTAAAGAAAAAGACTTTTAAGTGCATACACTACAACCTTGAGTTTTAGTACATGCAGAGATAAAGACTGATGAGAAGATGGATAAGCTGGTTCATTAACAATATTAGTTCCATTTCCAGAAAAAGTCTCGTTTTCAATAAAGACAAAGACGACAATTGAGATAGCACTGAAAAAATGGTTCACAGTTTTTGAGGAGGTAAATCACACAAATTCTATATGCCTAATTAATTGTCTTTCTACAGCCTTAGGAATTGCATGTGGGGAAGGAAAGATTCATCTTCACCTAAATTTATCAGTCTAGCTGTTAGGGAATATAGCCTAAATAGATCGCCTATATCCCCAGTTGTTTGTAACTGAAAGGCTAGCTTACACTCATGCAAGTAAAATCTCACAATAGTGCAAAAAACCTATCCACCTGAAAGGCTCTGAGCTAATGTGCAAGCATACCACGCGGCGTTTGCTCAGTGTCATAGATTTGCGTGCACAGTGAAGTTTATCTCTGTGTGTTTTAAAAATGTGTTCAACTCCTACATACATGGCAACCCAGGAAGAGCTCCTGTGAAGGAACTCCCAGCAATCTTCTGGGCATTTGGATCCTCATGTTACATCTATACAAAATTCCCAATTGGAAAAAAAGTGATACATGAAGGAAACCATTCCATACGGATTCTCTGTAGACCGCAGAACCTGGTTAAATTCTACTTAAACTGATGAGCTAAACAAAATCCCTCCTCCACTCTAAAACGATTAGTCATCGTTTACAATAATATTTTAATATTAATTAGAATGTATAATTTAAAGAGTTACCAAAATACTAACTGTCAGCAATAGTTGTGACTTCCTCATTCCGATACAACCAGCTGACAATGGGAGCAGGTGAACTAGTAACACGGCAAACAACTTCTGCATCTTCTCCCTGCCTGAACTCTTGTGGAGATATTATGTCTCGGAAAGTGAGCTTTTCTGAAAAGGAAGAAAGCAGAATGGAGTAAGCATTTTCCAGTTCATTTAGCATTAAAATTATCTGTTACACCAAATCAGATAAAGATGACTATTAACACTTCTCATTGTGATAATACAGAATTATTTCCATAACATAATTTTCCCAGATAAGATTCAAACTGTACTGGACACTTCACTTCCACTCTGTCTGTAGAAAGGATTCTACAACCATTTTGCATTATGGAAATCTCCATTTTATTTATATAAACTAAGCACGTTTTCTAAATATATTTTTCATTGTTTCCAGTGTTCCAGAGTCTAGTTTTGAAACTCTAGTTTTTTCGAGGTCTATAAATTCAGGTTAATAGTCTATTTATTCTCTTGTGCATTTTATTCCTCATGATCTTATTATTGAATTAAAACCTCATGTTTTTATTCCATCAAAACTTCCACCAAAATCACCAAAATTATTAGGAAAAGTCTTATTAAAAAGGTGGAACTTTAGCCTGTGACTGTGAAAACCATCAGCTGAGTAAAACAAAAAGTTAAAAGTCAGTGGGAAAATAAATGGAAAAACAATATTACTAAGTCATATGAATTTGTAGCATTTTCTTGAGGAAATAACAAGGGGGTTTTAGGCCTTTTAATGAGGAGGCTTTTAATTATTCCAACCCCAAATAACCAAACTTGATATTTGAATTTATTAGTGGGTTGAATAAGTTTAGTATTTTTAGAATTTAGTGTTAGAAGTCCAATATGGCATTAATCCATCATCTCATACAAGATCTAACAGCAAAAACCTGACAAAAACTTCTGGAAGATTTTCTTGCACACAGAAGAAACAAACTGACCTATGTTCTCTAGGATCAAAGACTGTCAATTATATTTCAGAGGACACTCTGGAGAATGTAAGTCAGAGATGCAACTCCACCTCCACCTTTTTGCATTGATACGAGTGCAGGCTCAAATAATCCACACAGTGCCCACAGCAGAGGGAGAGCACTTTTGTTATATCAATCTCTTGTACAATTTTACAAAGTATTTGTATGAAATGTTTGAAGTATTTGACCATATGCAAGTCAAAAGAAAAACTCAGAGACGTCAGTGAGTACTGAACCAGACCCTAGAAGTACAGTGTATCCTGCTTTTTCTTCACAATACTTCACAAATATGAATAAGGAAACTTTCATATGTCAGTTCCAACAAACCTTCACATTTCTTGTGTAGGTCTTCGGGTTTATCTAACGTCAGAATTATTAAAATTACCACATAGAAACACTTCAAAAGATTTCAACCTTGCTCAGCAGTCTGCTAATGGAGTGACTGGCAGTATTAAGCATACAAATGAACTGCACAAAACTTGAAATCTTTTGAACTGCCAGCTTTCAAGCCACCATGTAATCTCTTCTAACTGTCATCACCATTTTAATGGTTGTTTTGTCAATAGATTTTTTGTAAAATTGTATGTCTTTTGTTATCTGACTTAACTGTACCTTTCAGAAGCAGTGCTTTATGATTCTACTCCGTATTTTCTGTCTCATTGCATTTTCTCAGAGACCAGTCCACCCACAAAAAATTTTGTGATGAATATTAAAAAACCTATTCTCCAATAAAATTAGAGAATATCTCAGCTGAAAGGTTGCTGGCATATGCCCCACCCTTTCACCAACAAAGACCTTGCCTTGTGTCTTCACAGTGTGCTTGCTCAATGTATTGCTTTTAGGCAATATAGTACAATGTAAAGTTATTTAAGTAATTTGGAGAAAAAAAGACAAAACCAAAACTCTCAGAGAATCTCTTACCACAATAGAATATATTTACTTTTCAAATATACTCCTCAATTAGTTGTTTGTAATTGAAATGCATTTCAGTTGCCTATCACATTAAGCTTCAATGCTTTATGGCAAAAGTCCATTATAAGTCCAAGAATAGGAAAAGACTGACATAGAAATAACTAACTCAGTCTAAACTCCACTTTTTTAAATGACATATATTGTACTTCCTGCACTTTTATTTATGCACATATTTGTAATAGGTTGTAGATGTATTTGTCATAAGAATGAGGTTGACATTTTCTTTTTCATATTTCTTTTTTTCCATGAGCGGCATACAGCGTACAGCGCACCCTCATAAGATGGTGTTCTAAGATACAAAGGAAAAATGATCTACAAAATTACAAAATGACTATGCATTTCATTTAAGTCTTCATCATCATATCTATTAACTACACCGCAGGAGACTCAATTATTTGGAAGATAAGGTTCAGAGCCTGGGAAGACATTTTGATAGGTTTTACTTTCTCAGTAGAAGTGGCTTTTAAAAAAACAGTCTTTCATTTATCAGTTGATAATATTTTACTTACGATAAATTTCCAAAACAACAGTAGCTTCTTGAGTTTGTCCTTTAGCATCTGTTGCTTGACACCGATATATACCAGCATCTTCTATATTTGCATTATAAATGGTTAGACGTGACCGAACACCTTCTTTCTGAACAACCACTCTTTGACTAGAAACAATCTTCTCTCCTTGGGGATTGTACCAATCTATGCTGTCAGGTTCACCAATGGCTGCAAACAAAACCAAAAAACATTCCAACATTAGAAGTTCAGGTAGACATTATGCAACACATACATCTACCCAATGGACAATGTCTATGCAATGTCAGAGAACTGCTAAATTACAAGAGTTGTGAGAAAGTCTGTAGAAATATCAGCAAGGCAAAACTGCAGGCAGATGTATGATTGTTGAGAAAGGATAACTAATAGCTCAAGGATTCAAGAGGGAAAAAAATGAAACACAGAAAGGTATAAAGTCTAAAAGGAAAGAAGGCTGTTTAGCAGTCACTGGATCAACAGGTCAACTCATCAGTCAGTTGTGTCGTCAGTGTAGTCAGGCCATGTGTCATTGTCAGTGGAAGATGACAACTCAGCAACATCACGGATCCACATCAGGCAGCTGCAAATGCAAACCCTTCTCCTCCTGACCAACAGCTGCTTCACCAGAAAAGACTCTTTGGGTGTCTCATTACATTGGAGAGGATACTTAAACTTAGCCTAGTAGCTTATTTAACTTCTTCGTTTAGACAAGTGAAAATATTTTAACTAAAGAAGCATCCTAACAGATCGAATTACCTGTACTGATATAGACAATTCAAACTGAGCGATTCGGAGTGTGAAATGAACAGTTTTTAGACTGGAAATGTGAAGCCAGTGATGATCTACTATTTATTACAATTCTCAAAAGTCAATGTGACTATGCAAAAATATGCTATTTTAAGTTAATACTGTGAATCAATTCAGTTTCAAATTATGTAGAAGGTTGAAAATCTAACAAAAAATACATACCTACAAGTAAATTGAATACATACCTGTGCATGTGAAGAATTTGGATTCACCCACACTGAGCTCAACTTTGCTAAGTGAAATTGTAACTTGAAGTAGAGCTGAAAAATATAAAGTACGTTGTGAATACATTTTGGCATTTATCAGTCTAAATTTTATACTTTCAGGTTTTGTGTTTTCTCATTCTATACTTTAGAACCTGTTCAACAAATCTGAAAAGTTTCAGCTAAGCATTTTACCTTTTGAATGGGAGTATATATAGAGGTGGAGAAAACAATCATGCCTGACCAACCCCACTGCCTTCTAGGATAAAATGATTAGCTTTATGGATGAGGGAAGAACAGTGGGTGGCAATTACCTTGATTTTACCAAGGCTTTTGACACTGCCTCCCACAATATTCCTGTATTCAAGAGTATTGGGTATAAATAGCAACTAGCGGGAGATGGTTGCAGGGGTGACTTCTGTGGGAGGGAAGTCAGGGATTGTGCTGTAATAGACAAAGCCAGGTCTAGCTGGCTCCACAACGGACCCACTGCAGGACATAGCTGAGCCAGCTGGAGGAGTCTGTGGCACCTCTTAGACCACCAAGGAACAAGAAGGACAGAGCAATAGGAGGTGCTCCATGGCACAGTTGGTAACACCCCTGAAGGGATTGTGGCCCATGCATAAGCCCTTGCCAGAGCTAGTACACCCCCAAAAAGACTGTGGGGTGTGGATAAACCACAACGGAACAGAGGAAATGAGTTAGGTCAAAGAAGCAATGGGAAAAAAAGAGTGAGAAAGAAGGAATGGCAGAAAGAAAACACTATGTCCTCAACCTAACCTCCTGCATCACCCATCACCTCACTGAAGGGACTGAGTGTAACCTGCATCTATGGTTCTTATGTCCATGGTACCAGAAGCAAAGAACAAGCTTAAGTGTAGGAAAGGAAACGAGTTTCTGACAAAGTTTTATCTTTGTTGTAATAAGCATCAAGGAGTAATAAATCATCCAGGAGGCTACTCAAAGCCCTGCTTCTTTACTTATCTGTCTGGGTAAGTTTCACTTTTACCTCAGGACATACAACTGCCGGTTGGAAACCAAGGTACTAATTAATTCAGAGGTTGGGGAATTTCAAGAGATTAGAGTCTGGACATTTATTTCAAATCACAGGCTCACTTTTAAGGTCCTATGTCACTACTTGTCTGGTACCATATTTTTTATAGAGTTTGTAGCCTTGTAGAGTTGCTTCAGGAACATATACGTTAGCATTTCAACAGTACTGGTTCAAGGGCAATTTCATTGCTCAGTTCCAATAACCGTAATAAGTGATGTTGAACTATGTAAATGCAGTAGATTAAGTAATAAATGTCAGGTAGAATGTAAGGACTGCATGATGAGACAAGAAAAGCAAAGTTAGAGAATATTTTTCCTTTATGAATGAAATAGATATTTGAGACTGTAACACAGTTTTGGCAAAGGGGCAAATTCCATTTAAAATTCTTAGCAGAAGTGCAATTATAAACTCTGTGGAGACATGCTAGCTACATCTCTGAAACCAAAAGGAAATCATATTTTCTACATATGGTATTTTAATATTTACAAAATAGAAAAATATAAGACCATCTGTCCAATTTTTCCAGCCTCACCATTTTCCTAGCTCAGCTTCACGCAAACTAGAATGAAAAATACTGCCCAAGTGATTAATCTAGCATTCTGTGCTTATTAGGCAGTCAGGCAAACAGTCCAGTACTAAGCTAGGAGAAGGCTCACTCATCATTTACTGAAAATAAAATTTTACAAAGAGACAACATATCCACCAGGTTTTACCTTACTTCCAATTTTTTTTCAAGAAGAACTACATAGATGCATGAGGTTATTATAAGCTCTTATGAAGATGGCAAGCAATGTACACACAATTTGAGTTATCCTGTACACTAACAGCTAATGGATTAATATAAAAGGGAGTTGTTTGTACCAGGTTGATCTGAAGGCCTTTGAATACACAGATGAATGCTTATTTTATCAGGTCAGAGAAGATACTAAAAAAAATTCAAGTCAGCAGAGGTTGTGTCTAGCTACGTTGGACCAACTCCAGAAATGAATAATAGCTTCTTGATGGATCTGACAAAATATTGCCTCTTCCCACATTTCCAAGTCTAATACCTAACCAGCTATAAATAAATAAATAGATAATATTTTAAAAAGGCAAGATCTAGAAGATCCCTTCAGGTAGAACACAGTGGAGTGTAATACTATTGTGGTATAGCTGTTCTGGGAAAAAGCAAAGTCAGTCAGGGCTTCACTCAGTCTTCAGTACTTTGCAATTTTATAGCAAAAAAAAAAAAAAAGCACTATTAGCACTAGGTGATAGAACCAATCCCTTCCCCTTTGATCATAGTCATTATATAAGAATTACTATCAGCTATACTACACTAAGAGGATTCTGTTGAATTACTCCTTAATGGGTATAAAAATCACTTAGGAAGATAAGTAACAATAGTAATAGGAGATCCATTTGTTCTCTTAGATATGGAGACAGATGACCCTATTCATAAAACCTAATATTTAGTAGACTAATTGATTTCAGTCCCATTTGCACTAGTATCCTTCGCATTTCAGAACTAGTATCACAAACCTGTCATAGCTCTGTCTATACAGAAGATTACCTAATGCAACAGAAGTGAGGCGTAATCAATGAGAGCTTAGTAAAAGTGTAACAGTAAGTCACTTGCATATGTACTTCTATCATCACTTACATATATTTAAAACACCTGCATAAATTATATAAGACACTAAAAACAGAAAAGGAGACGATATTTGAATAAAAACTGAAAAATATTAGGCAAAGCCCTGCACCAACTAGTAACTCCATCTGTCAACTTCTTGATAATTCCATTTCTTAAAAAAAACACTCAAACACTCCAAAAAACTGAAAAGCTTCCTTCTGTTTGTATTGAAAATTATGACACCAGGCAGATACCAAAACCCAAAACATACCATAGCCTGACCCATTTTCCATAACGTAAATTTTGTACAATAGAGTTGAAGAGTTTTATGCTACATCAATCCATCTGAACGCATTTTAGAATTCACTTTTGAGCAATGAGACGGCACTCTACTATGGAGAGACCTTTCTAAAGCTGTTGGGCTGCAAATCTACTGAAAGGGAGATGCTAATGTGAAGGCAGTAAAAAAGGAAAGGACACGGCTATGTAGACAAAATAAGGCATAGCTTGGGATAAATGTGGAACTAAGGAGAGGAGTGATGGCTACAGAAGCTAATTTGTATGGCTTTGGCAGTGGCTTCTGAGAAAAACAAGCAGACACAAGATACAGCTGAGAGAAGGACTGTATTCTTTGTGAAGGTCCGAATTCTGTTTAGTATAGGTTCTCTGTCCAAAGTCATACTTCGGGCTATTGGTATGCTTTGACTTAATGTAGTAAGTAAAGTTACTCAGGTGATGTGGATTACATTAGTATCTAATGCATTTAGAAAACTTGGCTTCATTATTCTTGAGCATGAAGAAATTATTAAGTTTTTAATTGGTATCAAATTCAACCTCAGAACAACCATTCACCCAGTTAATCTTTTTTCCCTTTGTTATGCAGGCTTCTGAGAATATTCTGTTAGAATTCACTGATTCCCAGATAAAAGTGAATGGGCTTTGAATGAAAATTACACTAACATGATCTTTGCAGAAATGGATTCTCAAATTTCTAATATTTTCTAGTGTTAATATAATTTGAAACACCAAAAAGGGTGCTTTGTTTTGTTTTTAAATACTATACTTTACATCCATTTGGACTCCTAAGCTGAAA
This sequence comes from Dromas ardeola, assembly GCA_013398915.1. NCBI lineage: Eukaryota > Metazoa > Chordata > Aves > Charadriiformes > Dromadidae > Dromas > Dromas ardeola. The sequence continues at coordinate 89,125 of VYZM01011654.1, read as the reverse complement.
TGAGGAAATGGTAATTATTAAATGTGCACTCAACTTGTTAAGTAACGGACAGTTCAAGGGCATTTTATTTTAGGGCAAATGCCTTTTTAGGTCCTTTTTTAAAATGTCAATCAGTTAGCTTTTTTCAACTATTAATTCAGCAAAGTCAGAAATACAAAACCATTATACAATCCATAAAGTTACAGTTCGGTAAGAGAAAGTCTGATTTGAGCTGTTTCCATGAGTAATCAAACAATTAGGAACCATACACCTCTGCCCTAAAGAATTACATTAAAACAACACTACAAAAAAGAGCTGAATTAAGCTGTTTGCACTCGACAGATGGCATCACCAAATGGACATAATGTTCAGAGATATCTTAAGTCATTTAAGGTACTATTTTTTTCCTATAGACAATGAAGAAGACTCCAACACTGTAGACCTTTGAAGAAGTAACAGCATGCAGTGAGCTGTTACACATAAGATGACCATTAAGGCTAATGACAACATTGCTAAAATTATCATCATTAAACAGCAAACCCACAACAAAATACTAGAAAAATATGATTTTACCACATACTGTCATATCTCTCATATAAGTGAACTGTCTGCTGAGAAGAAATCCTATCAACTGCATACCCACTGAAAAGGAAATGATGTTCTTGTTGAGCTTGTAAAATCTGTGAGACTTGAGGTGCTTAAAAACACCTTATACATTTCTAATCCTTTGGTAAAAAAAATAATGCTAAATAATACATTTTTTTTTTCTCTATGTGTGGGGACCTATAGTAAAAATTTAATCCAAATAGCCTATTCAAAGTAACTCATTCAACATTTTATAATTTAAATATACTTCCAGATTTTTTTCTCAATTTGTTTTAGTAGTTTAATAAACTACGTAAAGTTTTCTAGTCAGACAGTATTCTAATATCCTGTAAGCACTATAACATTATATTCTTTTTTCTTATGAATAATCACGGAATCACAGAATTTCAGAGTTCGAAGGGACCTCTAGAGATCACCTAGTCCAACTCCCCTGCTAAAGCAGGATTGCCTAGAGCACGTTACTCAGGACTGCAACCAGACGGGTCTTGAAAGTCTCCAGAGAAGGGGACTCCACAGCCTCCCTGGGCAGCCTGTTCCAGTGCTCTGTCACCCTCACCATAAAGAAGTTTTTCCTCATATTTGATCGGAACTTCCTGTGTTCCAGCTTGTGCCCGTTACCCCTGGTCCTGTTACTGGGAACCACTGAAAAGAGCCTGCCTCCATCCTCCTTAAACCCACCCTTTAGATACTTGTAAACATTAATGAGGTCTCCCCTCAGCCTTCTCTTCTCCAGGCTAAAGAGTCCCAGCTTTCCCAGCCTTTCCTCATAAGGGAGATGCTCCAATCCCTCAGTCATCTTGGTAGCCCTGCGCTGGACTCTCTCCAGTAGTTCCCTGTCCTTCTTGAACTGGGGAGCCCAGAACTGGGCACAGTACTCCAGATGTGGCCTCACCAGTGCAGAGTAGAGGGGGAGAATGACCTCCCTTGACCTGCTGGCCACACTCTTCCCTATGCAGCCCAGAATTCCGTTGGCCTTCTTAGTGACAAGGGCACATTGCTTGCTCATGGATAATTTATTGTCTACCAAGACCCCCAGATCCTTTTCTTCAGAACTGCCTTCCAGCAGGTCCACCCCTAACCTATACTGGTGCCTGACATTCTTCCTTGGACCAATAAAGAAATATTAACTGGCCTAATGATAGCCTGTCTTCCATTTAATGGCCTTGAATGCTTGCTGCAATTTGTTTTGTAGAAATATCTGAAAGATGAAGTATATCTGCAAAGTCAATAAAAAAAAATAAATTAAACTCTATGGAGGCTTGTTATTGTTCAGCTTTGTAGTGGGCAGGCTACTACTAAATCATAAAGCATCACTTCTCCAGAGTATGACAGTACTGAGGAGAGATGTTAGTTACATTTTTAATTGCTTGACATCAAGTTTCACGATTAATTAAGTAGTTCAGTATAAATGAACTTTCCATTTCATCACATTAGCATTAATTTGGATTTGTCAGTAGGAAACACAATCCTGATATAAAGTTCCAAGGTTTTATTTGAATCATTATGGATTCCTTGTTGAATTTCTGTCTTATAGAATACAGAGTGGTTTATTTTTAGGTAGACAAAACATTCTTTGTGTCATCATGAATTCATTTCCTACATCTGTTGAAGTGTCATTTTCCCTGATGAGAAGAGCTAGAAGTCACACGAAGTTCAAACTGCCTTCTGGGGTGTAACAGATGTTATAGGGGTGAAATGCACGGTGCAAGAGAATCAATACGATCCAGTTTTGTGCAACAAAGGCACAAATACTGAAGCATAGTCAGAAAATCCTCTGTTAAATATTCTTTTCTATGACACTTGCAGCAGAAACAGTAAAACAGATAAGTTATTAATATCTGAGCAGGGACAGCGTACAACTCTAAAACAGGACATTGCTTAAACAAAGTCTGCTTGTTACGACTTTATTGGCAAGACATACCTCAAACAGAAGTTACTCACTACTGCCCCCTCTAGCTGAAGTAAACTATAGTTTAGAAATAAACACACAAGTATAAACATTGTGAGTTTTATGGAGATTTCCAGGTAGGTTGATACTGGGAGCACAGCTCTCTCAAAACTGAAGAGATGGGATAATGATTTAAATATTTAAATATAGTTTTACAAACCCAAACTTATTTAGATATTTTAAAGAAGTTTTAATCAATATTTAATCCATATATACATTCTCTAATCATGGCGTGGAAGTTTACCACAGAAAATCAAGATTAAAAAATACCCACATTTAAAAAAAAAAACAAACAACAAACAACAACAAAAAAAAAAAAAAACCAAGAAATCTAACTTCATTCACTTCAAGACTGTTTTTGACAAGAAAGATTTTCTGTAAGTGAAAGGCATGAAATTT
>VYZM01011654.1:45133-84226 GCA_013398915.1 Dromas ardeola | reverse complement strand
TAAAAAAAAAAACAAAAAAAAAAAAAAAAAAAACCAAGAGATCTAACTTCATTCACTTCAAGACTGTTTTTGACAAGAAAGATTTTCTGTAAGTGAAAGGCATGAAATTTGGAGGACTTTAGTTATAAAATGGGCTCTATCTGGCATGACATGATGCAGATACTTAATTCTATGTAAGTTATCCCAGACAAATTCAGTGGAGCTTAAGTTTAAAATTCACCGCTTAAAAGAATATTACGCTATTTTAACTGTAGAGAAACATACTGGGGAATCTTTATCATATATTGATCTCATAGATAAAAAATAAATAGATATGTAGGAAAAAAAAATGTAAAATAGGATGACTATACTTATCAAAGCTTAACACCACCTTAACCAAACCTCCTCAATCTGAAAATGTTTCTATTTGGCAGCAATAAACAGAAAGAAAAAGTATTTCAAGACCCTATGTATTTTAAGAAAAATGCTTCCTAATATGAAAATTATGTAGTCAGTGAATTCTTAATTTCATAATTTCTCCTACATCCAAGGCAGAATCTTCTAAAAAACAGAAGTACCTCAATAAAGATAAACTTGAAACATTAGTATCTTAATCTTCAACGTGACAGTTTGCCATTAACAGAAATCCAGGAAATTTTTTTATCTAATGTAAAATGGATTTAATCCAATTTGCAAAACTTAAAGCTTGTAGGCAAAGAGAGTGACACAAGCTGACTAAAAACCTTAAAAAAATGCATTGCTCTTAATAAAAAGAAATCATTGACTGTACGGCTGGTAGTATTTAGTGAAACAGGAATATTTTTAATGTTAATAAATTTAAAATGTGTTTTAATATATAACCTCCTCTCACCTACTGCTATGCAAGGTTGGTACAGGCCTTCACAAGAAGCAGTTCATAAACTATATCGTAGGGATAGAGTAGCGGTATCTCAGATGAGCTGCAACTTGCAGACCCCTCTCACCTATGGGGAGAGGCTGGGACAGCTGTGACTCTGCAGCCTGGAGCAGAGAAGGCTCAGGTGGTATCTCATCCATGTGTATAGATACCTGATGGGGGGAGTAAAGAAGAGGGAGCCAGGCTCTTCTCAGTGGTCTCAAGTGACAAGACAATGGGCACAAACTCAAATACAGGGAATACTGTTTAAACATAAGAAAACTCTTTTTTACTGCGAGGGTGGTCAAACGCTGGAACCGGTTGCCTGGAGCAGTTGCTGATTCTCCATCCCTGGAGATATGAAAAACCTGACTGGACATGGCCCTGAGCAACCTTTTCTGGCTCACCCTGCTCTGAGAAGGGGGCTGGACCAAGTGATCTCCAGATGTGCCTTCCTGCCTCAGATGGTCTGTTTTGAGTCTGTGTGATCTTTCTAACATAAAAGTCTATCTCGCTGTCCTCCTGCTCCACTGGACAGTCTTTTATTACACAACAGTAAATCAGCCACAATACATAGGAGAAAAAAAACAAACAAAACAAACAAACATAAGGGTGACATTTATCCAAAACCATAAACTTTATCTTAAAGCCATAAACCTTAGAAATGTTGCTGAAAAGAAGCACTCATGCTATAAGAGTGCCTCATATTTCCTCATTATATTTAATGTTGGTTTTGCTGAGGTAGAAACTTTTGAAAATTGTGTTTCTCCTTTGTTGCTTGGTAGTCAACACAAGTTTGATAACATGCCAAGAGAGTAACTGAACACGGACACCCTAATTGAAGAGTACATTCATACTGCCTTCAGAACAGCATCAGAAAACATGATACTGGGAGCAGGATTAGAAAATAAATAATAAAAAAAAAGCCAAGATGAATCACTGAAAAAAACTCTTTCTTCAAAATCAGCTAACAGACCAAGTGGTCCTTCAAATTGCAGGGGGGTACTGGATTAAGCCAGCATTCTTTCTAAGTACTTGGCCTTTATAATACAAATCCAAACAACATGTTTCTCAAACTTCTGTCCAAAAGTTGTATGTGATGTTTTTGTTGAATGCCAAATACATTAACCCTTCAAATGATCATACAACCACTTCAACATTACTAATATAACAGAAAGAGCAAAAAGAATAAATACTGGAATCATCTTTCTGAATCAAAAGGCACAGCATCACAAAGGTTCTTCTTAGTCTGGCAGACCCTTCAAGATCCTTTCAAGATTATATCCTAAGGCCTGAACATTTCAAGATACCAGTTAATCAATCAATATTCCTTATGATTCTAATGAGTGGTAGAAAATGTTGTGAAGAATGAATTCCTCCAAGTCTCATGGTAGGAACCAAGAGTTTACCCATTCTTAAACAATACCCAACCCATCCTCACAAAAATGTCTGCTTCAAGCACATTCTACAAAAGACTCATATCATGTTTGTTTCTAATGTGAAGTATGTATTATGAGATTTCTCTAAAAAGAAAATATAGATGCTAAAAGACAGTATTCTTTCAGACAGAAGACAGGGCAAGAAATAGAAAACATAATTATGGAATCAATGTATCTTGATCAATTTAAAAACAAGAGATCTTTGCAATGAAAGACCCAATCAATCTCTTCCCCTCAACTCTCACCAGAAAAATGCTGAAATTACCCTTGAGTTCAAATGTTATTAAGTGAGATTAACAATATGTCCAGATATAGCAACTGTTGCAATTGCATACAGCTTCTCTTTTGGAAACTGTTGCTAAAAATATAGTAGTCTGTATAAAATGTACCAGAAGGCAGCAGATAAGTTAAAACAGCACAATATGTAAACTAAAGTCAGCAACAGTAAAACGGTATTTAGTTAATTACATCTTGAATAAAACATACTGACTAATCAGTATCTCTGTAGCTGAACAAAGAGTATTTTAACCTTGATTCCAAGAACCTCTAAACAACAAACTGCATTGGCGTTTCTCATGGATTTGTCTTTTTTTCTTGTGAAAGGCAATACATCCCCAAATTACCTGTTTCAGAGAAAAGGACTGAACTCGTAAAAACATTTTGTGCCTCAAAAATCAGTTACAGCCTCTGTCAGGATGTTTCTTTAATACAAGCGTAAGCAGTTCATTCCCATTTCTTGGAACTGCATGATAACATCAGAATATCAACTTCAACTACACAAAACACCACATTTTTAATTGTAAGCATTGACAAAGAGATTGTGGAAATGTGACCCAAGGATGTCTGTTTGACATCTCAAGAAAATGAGTTAATAGCTTAAAGAGATATGAATTGCCCCATTCAGTCTACTTATGAAATCTGCTCTCCTGTTGAGGACAGATGTCATCAGGGCATGCAGAAATGACTACAGGGACTTCCTGCTCTGAGGCACATAGGTCTAGGCAGTGTCTAAATTCAGATTTAAGGACTTGCAGCCTTTTTTTGTGGCACTAGTCACTTTGCCTTCATGCTCCTTATAAAAGGTATGTGTTTTCTGAGACACTCCAAATTGGCTGGAATTTGATTTTATGGAGTCATTATTTCACTCAGTAGAGGTTACTTTGAGCAATGTTCTTTTCTCTTCCCTTCCTCAGGACCTTGAAAAACTTGCACCCGCACTTTGAAATGCAAGAGTCCACAATGCAGTACTCAAGTTTTCCATTATTACTAATGTATCCAAGACTTGAAAATAATATCAACTGGGATTGATCCCAAAAGTAGAAATAACAACTGCCTCAGCCACTAAGCTTCCGTACTCTAAGAAAATTCTGCTTAGAAGGAAAGGCACTGGAAGCATACGATGGAGAATTAGCCATTTTGACACGTTTTCTCTACATATTCCTTTACTTTCTACTTCTGGAATTTACAAGAAAAGCAATTAAAAATGTTGTAGTAAATAACTTACAGAGTATTTAGACAATATTATTCAGAAACATCTTGATATATAATTATTTGTCTAAATATATCTTATCTTCCGTTGAAACCTTTTTATATTTCAACCTGTCCCATTTCAATGGCACATAAACCAAGAATTACTGTTGCATGTATTTTTACCTGTAATTTAATGTTATTCTACTGGTAAACTATAAATAATTCAGTAATGAATTTGATACTATTATACTCACTATTGAAAACATATTGATATTGAAAAATCGTAAATTACCTGAACAATGTTAAATGATGCCAGATGACAGCATTTAAGATGATTATTCTACTTAGTAATCAACTCAAGATATTCAACATTCAATAAAAAAATAAAGTATTTTAGAATATCATCTAAATGATATCATCAGAATATCTTTCCTTGAATGGTTAAATCCTGAAGAAACACGAAATTGGATCTGATAAATGTGTATCTAAAAAAGGCTTAGAAATCATTGTTATAGAAGTGTGACCGTTGGGAGACATCACACCTGTTCTGTACAGAACGTATTTGTCTCTGTGGCTGTTAACATGCCAGTTCTTTGCAAAGATGATACACTTTTATGCATAGAACCTCCGTAATGCTGAATGCTCCCAGTACACTTTTAACAAACAGTTTATCATCGCACAAAGTGTATTTAATTTCTTTAAGAACTTGTCTTGCTGCCTCAGTATATAGATCAATACATTAAAATTAAATGTATATTAAAGTAAATAACAGAAAGGATAATCTATGCCCAGAAATAATTCCATTACTTTACAGGTAACTGTTTCTATTCAGCATAAAACCGGTCATCTACATAAACTCCCAGACTAAATCTGGGATGGTTTAATTGAGCTGTGAAATTCGATTTTTTCTTTATATCTCTGAAAAACTGAGATAAAATCATAGAATTATTTAGGTTGGAAGTGACCTCTACAGGTTATCTTATCCAACCTCCTGCTCACAGCAAGGCTTACTTCCAAACTTAGATTAGTTACTGTGATCAAATAAGAATATTTCTCTTTCATGTCTGGGTTAGTTTAGAATCTTACATTAGAAACTAAAATGAATACAGATGAAATTTTAAAGATTTAAAATCTTCCCCTCATTATGTCAATTCATTTAGGACTTGCTGAAAGTATTTGTTCATGAGCTGGACTAAGATTCAATTTTTTATAAATTTATGCCATAAAAAAGGAAGCTTAGAAAAAATATTAAATGACATAAAAAGATAATTTTCTGATTTATATTAAATTATCTGAAAAACCAAAATAATTACTTCTGAATGGCATCTGGGCAGCTAGTTTAAATGAATTCTTCTCCAACCCTCTACTCAATGGTGGTGAGCTTACACCTGGAGTACTGTGTCCAGTTTTGGGCCCCTAGTTCAAGAGGAATATGTGGAATCTGGAAGACTCCAGCAAAGGATTATGATCAGGGGCATAGAGCAAATGTCTCATGAAGAAACCATGAGGGAAACTGGCTTGTTCTGGCAAACAGAAGGTCAAGTATTGAGCTAATAGCTGCCTACAACATAATGAAAGAGAGTTACAAAGATGTCAGAACCAAGCTCTTCTCAGGTGTATATTGTTGGACAACATAATAATTGGCAAGACCACAAACTGCGGACCTCATGAAAACAAAAAAACAAAAAAAACAAACAAAAAAAACCCCACTAGAAGATGACTGTAACATAGGAAAAGGTTGTCCAGAGACTTGCAGTGTCTATATCCTTGCAGAGTTGGCTAGAAGAAGTCATGATTCAATTGACTGCTTGTGACAGCCCTGCTGTAGAGGAGATTGGAAGAGATGACCTCCAGAGATGCCTTCCAACCAATATTTCTATAATCTTGTGATTCTAAGAGAAGTATCATAAAAGTTAGGAGACAGGAAGATAAACTAAAATACTTTTGCCTGTCAAAGTAAGAAATAGGCACAGATAATCCAGTTGATAATCTGAACAGATGATAGTTCAGAGAAAACCTCTCAAGAAACAAACTGATTTAACAAGCTGATCAAATCTGAATTAAGTACCTCTGACAGAATATGGAGAGTCTATTACATTCTATACAAAAAAGCTTATGCTAAGCTGAAACTGTTGTACACATGCCTTTTATATCTAAGGAAAAAAACTTCAAGGTTTTAATTTAATGTTGATGTTAGTCTTTTTCCTCTTCCTGTAACAGGAAGTTATCACTCCTATCTGTAAAGCACCATAAATAGAGGTAGTTTTTGTATAAGGAAGATCACCAAAAGGAACAAAGTATCAGGCATTTGTCATAATGTGCAATCCTAATATCCTGTTATCAGAACTACAATTGATGGAAGCCTACGTATCAGAGTACCCCTACCAATTTGCTTAAGGCAGCACAGTCCTATCTAAGAAGAGTAAGGAGAACCAATTGAAGGATATTTTTCCTGTAACACTGTTGTGGAAAAAAGGCCACATCTTCAGCTGATGCAAATAAGTATTTTAATGTCAATGAGAACCCTCCATGACAATTACATAATAAACATTTAAAACGCAGACATGAAGGCTGGATTTCTAATTATACTGCTTCCCTGTTGTCATAAAACTAGGCAGTTAAGTGCCAACCACATGATAAACCTTTTGATCTTTGGATAAATATCAAAACACATTTCTTACACATAAAGTAATCCATTAAAGCAAAGAAAGACTTTTTTTTACGTATGAATTAACAAAGTTTTTTCTTCCATAAACGCTATGTTCTTTCAAGACCCATGGAATCAGAAAGGAAATACCAGATTTAAGTGGATGATCTGACACTGAATCCTCATGTGGGAAAATACAACTCCTACTGTTAAGCATCCATTCCTGTATTTCAAAGTCTAAAAATTACATTGTTTTGGAGCTAATTTATAATGGCTTTAACTTCGCTACAGAAGCTGTTATTCATTATTCCTCACAATCTTCTGGAAAATAAGATTCTAGATATATAAAAAATATATTCAAGATAAATGCCTGTATTTGGGTATGAAATACATGTATGTTTTTATACTCCAAATCACATTTGGATATATATTCAGAGATTCAGTATGTTTAAAAAGTCAGGATATAGAAAATTTTACAGATTCTTTAGACCTACTAGAAGACAGGTCTTGACTTTGGGAAGCAATGTAGGTACCTAATATAAGAGCTTCATCAATTTAATTTTTTTAACTCTTTGAGTATTACCAATGCCTTAAAAATCATCAGTTAACTATAATACAGCACTTAGGAAAACAGAACAGTTGTTTGGGAAACAGATGTCATGAGACATAACTATGATTGGTTGCAACAAGTTTTGCTGCTGTTTAACATATATCACTGAAAGTACCCAACAGAAAATTGGTTTATTTGTTAATATTAAGTAAAATTTGGCAGACTTCCTCCCTATATATTAAGTGAGATTTCTACTGATAATATCATTTTCAGCCTTTGATCCATGCAGCTAACTCACCACTAGGACAACAGTGAACTAAGATATCGTTAAGGAGCCTTTACAATATGTTCTGGAACTATTATCGTGATACTAGTCCTACGATTAAGTCATTCCTCCTGGATTTTAATTTTAACATCATCGATTGTCTTTGGTAGGAATACTAATACCTCTTTAAATATTGAATTGCACACAGATTACAGAATGCCTATCAGAGAAAAGTTAATCATCTGTGTGTTTTAATAAATGACTGACTTGGCCCCATATATACTGCATGGGTGACATTCCTGTAGAAAAAAGCTCGGGAGTATGTTACTTATAATTATTAAAATAAAAATAGTTTTTAATGTTTCCAATACCTTCCATTAAAAGGATCCAGAAGTTGTATTAGAAATTACACAAACTACGGACATGAGAAGCCTTGATGAAGATGTAGAACCAAGTAATTTTCAAGTTTCTCAACAACTGTATTTTCTGTTCAGTTTTGGACAAAGATGATAGCATTTATGAAATGCTGCCAGAAATGTATCATTTGTACACTTACATGTGCAGTTTTCACTGGCTTTCCTTGAGCAGAGTGCTTAGTCTCTTTAATAAAGGGGTTATCTATAAAGGAAAATGTGCAGCCTTGACCTGTGAACTGGAAAACCTTGGCAGGGGCAGGTCCCTTGCCTGTGTCTGCATTAGCTAGCAGCAGAGCACAATAAAAAACCCTTGGGGCTGACCTGCTGAAGCCCATGCTGTATGAGCTCCAGAAAGTTTATTCTGGACTAGTACTTGGTTGGTCCTGTGAATTGATAAGCCTTCAGTGGGTAAGAGTTCCTTAGATGTATTTCAGCATATATGTTTTGATTCAGGTTCAACAGAAAAGAACCCGGTCTGCTTGCTTTGGGATCATTTTGTAACATGTGTCAAAACATGGTAGGAATGGATATCTGGGAAATATGTTTCTAAAGCACATTGGTGATCCAAACTAAAAAGTTAATGTGGAGGCACTCTATAATTTAAGAATTAGAAATATAATAGTGAGAACTACGTAGGTCTAGAATTCTAAATTAGGAATTTTAAAATATTTTTTCATAAACAGTTTTTGTTCCAAATACCTTCAGTGAACCAATTTACTTGAAAAGAGATAAAAGTTTGCAAAATTTTATGATACTTTTGTGAAAATTACCTGAAACTTCACAACCCAAATATAAAAAATAGTCAAAGAATAGACATTATTATCACCAGGTACCGAAAATATTATTAACCAAGAAAAAAAATTTAGTTAATCTACCTCAAAGGAATGACTGCCTATTAAGATATTATAAAAAAACTTAAATTATTGCTGTTAATACAGTTAAAATATTCTCTTTGACTTGTGGAAAAATGTCAGAACAGCCTCATGAGCCCTGTCTGGATTATAAAAATATTCTTTCTGTTTCAAAAAATTAAAAGTTCAAGGAAATGCTTATAAATAAGTGACACTGCCAGAGATCATAAGAAATCAGAGTGGCTTTTCAAGCTCTTTCTTTTAACCCTTAAGCTCTTTGATCTTTGAAGACTATTGTATGGGTACTAGGAAGTTCCCATCTTTAATTATCTTGATTTAGGAAACTAATTTTCTCTCAAAGGATTGCTTTGAAAGCTTTCTAAGTGAGAACCAACAGGGTTGCAATTAATATGAAATCAGCCAGACAAATTAATAAGCAATCTAATGTGCCAGACAATCATAAGTTTTAAAAATCAATTTTTTCATTACATTAAATACATATTTATTAAGGCTGCCGTAACTCCTCTGATTAAATCTTTTACTGGTCAAGTTATACCTAGTTAAGTATTGTAGGTATGTAAGCACAAATAAACCCAGAATTTCAGACTAAAACCCATAAAACAGATCAGAGGTTTAACTAGCCAATACTGCAGTTCTTAGTCAAAAAAGAGAATCCAAGGAATAAGCATAAGTTTGTAACTTTTTTTTTTTTCACTCCAAAGTGACAATTTGGTGTCCAAATGTCTATTTGAAGTATTAAATTTTAATATCCCCTGCAAGATCCATCTGCTTACAGCATCTTCAGTAGGATCTAAGCACTTATAACTTCTGGCTTCCTCAACAACTGCTGACAATTGATTGCATTATTTAATTATACTTTTCCAAAAAGGAATTCCTGTTCTTCAGTTGATGCCAGATTCTTTCATTGAGTGTTTCTTCCTTCTCTTATTCTAACACTGTATGTAACACTGTATATCTTGTTCCCTTTCTCCATTATCTCCTGATTTTATAGAATTCTACAATCCGTCTTTTCTCTAACTGAAGCACAATGCTCAGTCAGATCATTATAATTCATCAGGGCTTCCCAACTGACGTACCATCAGACAGAATTTCAGAAGAAGGTTCAATTACAATTCTGAGGTATGCTTGACAACTATACTTTTTAAAGATGATATTTCATAAATAACAGGGAATTTTTTCTTATGTTATTTTACTTTCTGTTACACAAGGAATAAAACGAATTTGTATTTGCTACAACAACCAAGAAACATGTTTCATTATAATCAGTTACAGAATGAAACAAATATAAATTAGGAATGTATTTCTACTTCCATTACCGAATTCCCAAACACAATCTGTATTGAATAATGCTGTGCTTATCACTGAATTCTTTTGTGTACCAATGTTAATACCTGCTCTCAGATACCGTGATGTATCATTTTAAAAAAAAATTCCGGTTCTAGACTTTTTTGATTTACAATTCCCCGAGAAGAAATCTCCTGTCTTCCTACTCCCACCACAAATAGTGTTAGTTTCTCAGAATTTTCTCCATGTTACTATCAAAAATACTCAATTACAATATTCTAAATAGAAAATCCACTTGGAAATGTGTTACCTATGAAATTCTATTCTTTAAAACGTAGAACGACCAGTGACTCATCCGTTTTTTTTTTCCTGAGAAACACCTTATTAAAAACCAAATAAACAAATTAGATCAAAAAATGACATGATTATGATCAGACACATATACAACTGTAATATTTGCACATATGGATAACATACTGTGGGCTACATATGTTTTTTATATATCTATCTATATATACATCTTTGTATATTTATACACCTCTATATATCCTTTTTTTCCCCAGCACTGATTTATACAATGTTTCTTCTACCTGCAATCACTCATGTAAACTTTTCCAAATATACCCCTTAATAGTATTGTCCCTTCTCGTTCCCAAAGCAACCTACCATACCTTCTTTCAGTAAAAGAAAAGGAGCACCACAAAGCAGGACCACTGATTTCAATGGTGGTGATAGCTGATGCTGAATTAAACTAATTATGCAACTTGTTTCAGGTTACACATTACAAGATGCCTCCATAGGAAGAGAAATTGATGTCTTTGATTCAAGCCTTAATAGAACTTAATCTAAATGATATATTCTTTCACAGTCAGTTCTACTTCTTCCAGTGATTCTGCTGAATTACTTTTCTCTATGAAAATAGTTTCCTAAGAAAAACTGAGATGAATCAATGTATGAGGGCTTTCTAAAGCATACAAAATTATGGATGTAAATTGATGAGAAAGGTAAAGGAACTAAAAGGTGATGTTTGTGACAAATCATTGGCTTTAGCTCATTTTTTCACAGAAAGCAAATCAGCTCACCCATCACTCCAAATACTGTACAGTATACTTGCATGTGAATATCCATTTACCTCTTGAAGAAAAAAAATTAAATAGCAAGAAGGAATTAATATACACACACAAAAAATGTTTTTACAGACAGTGCAAATTACATGACAAAGTGTTATAAATCACTAAATTAAATTGTTCCACCAATAGCGTGCCAGTAGTATCCAGAAGGCATTTCCCAAACACGCCTTCCATCTTCCTCCATTTTGCTCTATATGACCTCTCACACAAAAAAAATTTTCACTTCCAGCACCTAAACCTCTAGCATATTACCCCAAAGCTTCGTCACGTCCCTTAACTAAAAGCTCTTCCTTAGAAAGGAATATCCTGCTGCAGATTTCCAAGAAACTCAGGAGCATAATTGTATCTTTAAGGCTTCTATGATTGTGTCATGTCTGGCTGAAATTCACCATTGAATTTTATACTTAGTAAGGGAAATGATAGAAAAAATAATTGCATGAGCCTCATTTTCTAGGTGTGCAATTTTATGCAGTTCAATTATATTTCATCAGTTTGCTCAGCCACATAAAATGTAAATACGTAATGGTGGCAGAGAAACCCCCAAAAATAACTACTGTGCCAAACCATTCAATAATAAGCATTTATCATTAAATCATTATACTGCCAGACTTCCTATGAAATATCACAAGTGCTCTTAGTACGTGTTAAGTGGGATGTGTGACTGTTTTGAATCTTGCTCTGCAAGCTCCCTATTTTTTCAAGACTTATTTAAACTCAGTGAACACACTCTCACAGAATGTACAATTTTTAGATTCAGTCTTTAACCACTGGTGTGGCCCAGTAAATATATTTGCCACTGCTGGGGGCAGGCATCGGGCTGTGTCAGGTCCCGGGGGTGGCTGGGCTGCCCTTGGCCTGAGCAGGGCTGAGCTGGGTTTACCAGGTGCCCCGTGGCCAAGTGGCCGTTGCCCAGCCTGTCTGAGCTCCAGCTCTGTCAGTGCGGCCGGGGAAGGGGCTGATAGCCCCGGGCAGTCCCTGCTGGACAAACAGCTCCTGCAACCATGAGGCAGTGGGGTAGCTCTCACCCCTTCCTCCACTGGCACAGTAGGTAGGGATAGGAACACAAAAATAAATCCTTGTACCCAAGATTGAGTAGAAACAAAGCATCAACTTCATTCTTCTTTTGAAATAGGAGGATGAACTCACACTCTGCGAGCATTGAATTCCTCCTGGCAAAGACCTCAAGATGCTGATAACTTGTCATAAACACCCTCACCTTCCTCTCCTGAGTACTGAAGTTGTCAACCTTAGGACCCAGAGAGTAAACTACCAAAAAGTGATAAACACCAGGAAGGTTTTTCATATAATAATTTTGAGGGGATTTTTTTATTAGTTGTGACTACCAAGCAGTAAAAATTTAATGGGACTGGTAACAAATTCTTAGTCCCATTTATACGATATGCTCCCTTTTGCCCATAACAAGATTTTGAGTGTCAACACACAAGAGAGTTTGAATTTGGACCACTCATTTTTAAAGATAGAATCTCTACCTCAAAGCTACAGGGTAATTTGTGGTGGAGTGCTCTCAGTCTCTCTCCTGAGGATGTTTGCTTTGCATAAATAATTAAACATATACTGAACAGGAATTGGAACCCAGGTGTTCTCTCTTTTACATGAGTATCTTAACATACTACAGAGCCATTCTCACCTTCAGGCTGAAATTTGCAAGCAGCATTCATAGCAATTATCTCTAGATATATGGTTATTTTGGTCAGATGTGATGTGACACCCCTTTACAACTTCAGGAAAAATGTACCATTTTAATTTTTTCAGTCTGAATGTTTTAGTTCATAAAAGGGGAAAAAAAAAACAACAAAGGGATTTTAAAAAATTCTTTGTTAATGTCTGTCAAACCTAGCATACCTTTTATATAACTCTTGTTTTGAGAAGAAAATACTGGTGAGACAGAAAGCTCTGTAGGGTAATGAATTATTCCATTATGAAATGGAAATAGCAATACATTTGTCGTATGCTTCTGTAAGTGTTCAACCTTTCCATGCTGCAGGAAATTGAATGTATTTCTTTCACTGATATAATTGATGTTTTGACTTACTTGTTTTATCAGACTTTATTTTATGAGGTCAGTGGCCAGACATTTTATTGCTCTCTGGTTAGCCCCCAGACCCCTGCTGTGTATTTCTGTATGACAACTCTTTCCTAAGCACATCCCTCACACAGGAGGCCGGGACCAGATCACTGTTGCCTGCTACCAGCAAAATCAGCGAAATCAGGTCTAGGATCTGAGCACGACAGGACTCAGCAGAGTTTCCCAAAATTGCAATAGACTTAGAGACGTGCTCTGACATAGAACAAAATACTAGAAATATTTGGAGACAAAAACTTATTTTCTCCTTTTTAGGTAATCTCTGTGCATCAGTTTAGATAATAAAATGGACAAATTATTAAAACTTAATTTGAATTTTATAAACAATTTGGATCACTATTAGTTACCCAAAACACAATCTGCAGACCACAATGGTCTACTATCTACATTATTGTAGTAGACTTGGCACACTGTGGGTGTCATTCACCTGGCCAAAAGACATACAGTCAGCAGAAGGAAATAAAGACTTAATGAGCCAACTCATTGCATCCCAAAACAGGTATCTGAAATGTGTCAGTCAACCCACAACCTTTCCTTTTTTTTGTAATTAGCACAGCTATCACCTTCCAAGAACCAATATATCAAGATACTTGATATATATTTGTGATATATATCTTGATATATACATTTCAAATATATTTGACTCGATACATATATTGATAATTGATATATATTTTATATATATTTGTGAAATAACTTAAAAGGTTCCAATTTACAGCAGTACTGAACACCCAATGTGTTTCTGTCTGTTTTGATGAAACACGCAAAATCCTTGGTTGCATTAGAAAATGAAGGTCTATCCATGACTGAATATATTACCAATGTAATAGTAATTCTTATATCCACACATATATCTGTATTCACGTTTGTCTGATTTTTGGCTTTTTACTTTCTCATACATTATATATTTCCTTAGAAAATGCATAAAGCCAGGAACACTAGAGTTCTTTTCTAGTATACACATAAAAATTAAAACTAGAGATACCATAAAATAAAAAACAATAGAAATTACTTTCTTAATTATAAAGAATTCCACCAGACATTCCCATAGATCTTTCAACATACTTTCAATTTTTATGAGTATATATGTTGCCTACTGAACTAACAGATTAATAAATAATCACTAGCTTTACTTAACTGACCTAATCCATTATGATTAACCACGACATTTTTTCCAGCTTATTGCCTGAGGAAATCCAGGGAGAGCTAAATGACTAAGTGTTCTTTTCTACAGTTTGGGTATGTTGTGTAGTAATTGCTGACATTAATTAATTAAGTACTTGTCCACATATATAATAATATATACTCTTTTTAAAGAAATTATTTTCCAGGAATAATGTGACTAATAGCAATGGCTGTGACTTAAGTTTCAGCTCCACTGCTGCCTGATACAGAAAACTAAACCAAGGAAGCAATAATGTTGGAAAATAGTTTCAGAAATGGCTTATTCTTGGTTGCAGATCCTAAACCACAAAGAATCTGAATTAAAAAAAAAAAACTATGAAAGAAGGGACTACAGGGGCTAACAAAACCCTGAAGATGTTTCCATGTCAAATATAGAAATGAGGGTTATAAGTGAAACTATTCCTGAAAAAGATTTATCAAGAAGAAATAAAGTTTATGAAAAAAGATTTATCAAAAAAAAACCCCAACTTATCAAAAAGAGGTAGAAATAAGTCTTCCCTGCTTAGGGTTGGAGCTCAGAAGACAGAGAAATACCATTTTAACACCCTGAATGGAAGCTGCTCTTCCTAAGGGACTGGCTACCAACCCCTACAATGAGTTTGAGTTCTGTACTAGCCAGTCAGTATTAACACAGCTTGTAGGCACCTTAACACATGTCAAGTGTTGCTCCTCTGCGTATGAAATGTACCTTCTCTAGTCTTCCTTATGCTACAGATGTCATACAACTGGAAAAATCACTTCAGTATATGAAGTCACCTTGAAGAAGCCAGGCCACACAAATAACCCCATGAAAATCAAATATAATTGTTACAGTATCTGCATAAAACTAATTTTCATCCCTTTGATGTTCAATTATAAATCCATCTTTAAAATATTTATTTTTACTAAGTATAATGAAAACAAAAAAGCCATAAATGTAAGATAGTCTAAGCTAATTTAGTTAGAGGTATCACATGAGGAAAAGATGTGGTCTTCAATAACAAACAAACAAGTCATTATGATCCAGATTACTGTGATAAAATACAGCAAACAGTGAATGAATTTCCTTGAAGTCTAACTTCATAATAAAATATTTCACTAAAAAGACTGTATTTTTTTCTTTCATATTTAATCCTCTGAAACAAATTAACATGATAAAATCAAACACTTAATTGCCTGTCTTCACAAAATATCACCAGTTGAACTAATGGCAGGTGTACATCTTCTTTAATTATGCAGATTTGCCTTAGTCACATGGTAAACATCAACTAGTAAAACCTAAATAAGGACTAAGCAGCAATACTATCTTAACTGTGAATCCACTGAAAATCAGACGTTTGACTAACTTCCGTTATTTATATAAAAAGGTTGTGAATGAATTGAAGAATTATTAATTTTCCATTCCATTTCCATTATATATTTATCATACAAAGAGATAAAAGCCTTCTTTTCCTCATAAACTACATGCTTAGAGAAAATACAGTATGTACATGTACTTCATTGATTATGACATTTTGCTAGAGCAGCAGTACTTTACAAACAAGTAGCATAAGCCAGAAGACTCACAGCATTAAGCCAATTCATTTTTTTCAACCTAAACCAAGCTATTTAATCTGTATTTAGGCAGACTGAATTAGGTTTAGAGACTGGAGGTTCAAAGAGTTGAAACTGCTAGTACTGTTTAGATTTGCAAGCCAGCACTAATACTAGAAAATGAAAAAACTTAATCAGATTCTGAAAACTGATTATCATTTTGGACTTCTGCAGCAGTACATGCAACGCAATCTGCTCTAAGTATTTTTTTTTTTTTCCCTGAAAAAAACCCCAGAGAAATATAATACTAACTACCCCCATGTGTGCTTTTTTTTCCTTTTGCATAAAAGCAAGCACTACACAACAGATACTTTCAAATCTGAAAGATAAACCTCTGTGTCCATATTACTATAATTAATTGCAGAATGCTTTAATAGCACTGGAAATCTAGTATGTTGACAAAGGAGACTCAAGATGGTCTTTATAGTGTCTACTTTTTAGAGGAATGCTAAATATAAAAAGTATACATTTCTTGACAGAAAGCGTCATATGAAACATCAGATAAAAAACCCCCACTTTTTAGATGAGAAATTATCTCTCCCTCCTTCAAATTGGCAATCCGTTATACTTTGACTTCCCAGTGATACCTTCAGCGGTATCTGATAAAACCTCTTGTATTTCTAGCGCTTGATTAACTATAGGTAATCTAGATTAGAAATACAAAAACTGTCAGGAGAAATAGTCAAACGACTTGTGCTGGGTCTTTCCTGCCAAAGGATATAAGGAGAGAAGATAAAAAGTTTCCACGCTAAACGTGCACAGGTTGGTCGTTATTAACCTCATGAGGTGTTAAGGTGTTAAGTTTATATGTGCATTTGCTTTGTTCATCACTAAAACCAGAGTTGTTCTGTTGTTTTAACTACTTACAGTCAGCTTGCGAAAATATGACAAAATTAACTAAAAAAACCCAACCTCTGTCCCTCTCCTCAGCAGAATTCCAGAGCTAGATGGTCTTAGAAAGGCTTTGAGACAGATAGAGTCCAAATTGCAAGTAATGCGTATGCAATGATTGCACATCTCAAAGAATTCAAGTTACTAGCAGAAAAACATCTCTTTAGCGTTCCAGTGATAGATCAGATATACATACACACTCAGAGCCTTTCATTGAAAGAAAATGAAAAGAGAAAGAATATGTTCCAGTGTCACTCCTGAATTGATTGAGGACAGAATGGGTTTTGATAAGGTGGTTGTTGAACACCTGGCGGCACCTTGACAGTTGGCACCTGCGTTTCTGACCAATATCTCCCATTTAGTTTGAACTCCAGAGAAGTGCACTCACTTCCACTATGAATTTGGACATCTCACAACAAGCACCATCCAATTAGAGTCTCGGCATAGAGATTACAGCAACTTCTTAGCCTTCATAGGAACAGCCTTGGAAGTATTTTTAAACTTTTTAAGAAGGCCTGAGAGAAACACCTCCAAACCCAATCCCCTAAGTGACACTGACAGTAGGAAGGGTAAACTCTGTATGCACCAAGTTTAGAAAAAGGAGACAGGTAAATTAATGTCCTGGCTCGGCTAAAATTCTCAAATCACCTTAAGAGAGCTGTAAATAGCTTCTACAGGGCACCTTATCTAGAAAGAACATGGTAAATTAACCAGAAAGTCTGACTCTTTTTCAACCTTCTGATAGAAGTAACTGTCATCATAAATGACATTTTCACTGACACGAGTAATCATAACTAGAATGTAAGTAAATCAGTAGGGGTCAGATTGCCAGGGATATCAGGTTCAGATTCTGTCTCCCACAGGACTGCAGCTCTTTCACAGACAGAAGTTCTGTGACCCTTCAAGAATTTGAAGGTGTCAATGTTTAAGCTGGGCTGGCCACTAAGTGAATGACAGATGTTTCTATTAGCCCCTCTCCCTTACCAGAAGGGAGAGAGAATAAGAGAGAGAGACTTATAGGTTGAAAAAAACCCCAAACCAACAGCTAAACCAGCTTTAATAAAACATTATCAATAAAAAGAAAAGATAAAAATATTAATAAAAAAATATACAAATATATACAAAACCAATATCGAGCTCCCAGGATGATGACCATGTCACTGGCAAGCACTGGGGCTGGACTCAGCAGCAGACGAGAACTGGATTCAAGAACTGGATCCAGGAACACACAGATTGAGATCCAAGGCAGAAGAATGGACAGAGTCCTCCTTGTATGCCAGCCATTGAAGACGACGCACTTGACCGCTTGATCCCTCAGCTTTACACTGAGCACGACGCGGATGAGACGCAATACCCCGTTGGTCAGTTCTGGGTTACCTGCCCTGTCCGCTCCTCCCCACAGGTGCAACCCCTCTACACTCTTCCGTTTCTGACCCTCCAACAAGGCACACAACAAAGTTAGCTGACCTTGGTCATCATAGCAATAAGTATAAGCAAGAGCCTCTCTGTATACCATTCCTTGGTATTAACTATGAAAAACAGACATTATTGCTGCTAGAAGCCGACACTGTCTAAAAAACATGCAGTTAATTTTAGTCAGTGCAGACAGTTGGAAGAGACTTAACTGAAAAGCAAAATTACTGAAAAGAAAATTGGTTTTGTTCTATCTCAAACTAGGACAGAAAGCAATCTTTTGTTACAAAAATCGAGATATCGCGCCAGCGTGATGGCTCTTTAACTGAACCAAGAGAAATTAGACTTCTTTTGCTCCATTAAGTGAACTAGAAAGGTAGAAAATGTTGTTTGCCATGGTGAGGCAGATTTACAGGAAGAGCAGACCCTTTTAAGACAAAAGAAAATTCCATAATTTCCATTTTGTTGGATAAGTGCATTTCGTAATTTTTTTATTCAGGGCCTGTCTCGCAGGGAAGAGATAAAGTGATGAAAGCAATCCAGCACTCAGGCCACGAGGTAGAGCAGCACTGAGGAAATCCAGTTTAGAAATCTACCTCAGAAAATCTTTTTTGGTGTCAGTGGAAGAGGACAGATGGAGGAAGCTAGCTCATCAAACTTCCTGTGTTCCTATGACACGGCTAGATTGCTGAGACATCTATTATTTTCCCTGTTGGTTTCCTGTCAGTTTTGATATGGGTGCTCCTGTCTCCTACTCCTTTGATATGGGTGCTTGTGTTTGAAACTTCTCACACTGCCTATCAGCATCAGCCTTGAGGGAAAGGTACAGAAACCTGTCTCAGTACTGAACTCCCCGGGCAAAGAGTTGCAAAGGAGTTAATCACTTCAGCTTCAAAAGTCCACTTCCAAAAAACCAGCTGCTAATAACTCTGAAGAAGTCATGTATTTTAATGACAGGTCCCATTGCCAGATATTAAACATAACAGAAATAATTAATTTCTCTCACAAAAGTAGTTGAGAAAAACTGAAATGATGAGAGATACAGGACTCTAATAGGCTCATGACCCAAACATGAGGGACAAGGATAAAAAATAAACATATGCTTCAAGTAACATGAAGTATGTATATGCATAGCACAAGTGTACACGTGGCTTCAATTTGGTGGGTTTTTTTTAAGTCTAAATCGCTGAAATATATATGAATATGTATTCAGAAGTTTACATTTCAAAAGTATACAAAATTATACTTCTGAACACAGGCATTGAATGAAATATTGTATGAGCTGACAAAGCTTTTAGAGCCTGTTTTTAGAGAGCTCTTCTTTAAAAGAGGATTTGCTTTTGCACAGGAGAGAGGAAGCAAGAGACTGTGCTACCAGGAGGTAGAGATTTGCTGATGACACATTCTATTACCTTGGGAATGACCGTGCTAAAATCTTCATTGACCTTTCTGATGAAGCACGGATGCTTCCAGAAAACTGAGTTGAATCAGATGATTGTTATCTGTGTTGCCTTCATTTCTTTTCTACTGACTCTCTAATTGTTACTGCACTTCACAGTGCAAACACAAAAACACTAAAGGGAATCTTCCTGTATGGCATTGATTGAAGTTTGGAAGCAGAACTGGAGTCCTAACATGCTTTAAATCCTAAACTGTGCTCTGCAATACCTGCTTCATAATCACAACAAGGCAAGGCTCCAGAAGATTTAGGAAAATAAAGGGCAGTATAACAAACAGATTAGCCACATCTGGGCCTATTATAGGTTATCTTCAGGAGAATACAACCTTATGTGACATTTACTTACAAATCTGAAAGTGCAAATAAACAACTCTGAAAAAAGAACAGCTAAATCTAAATGCTAAAGATAAGTAAACACATTAAACAAGTTAATCTTTCCAACTTCTTATTACTGCTGCTCAGTGCAACACCATTTATAGTTTTTATAGATTAAATTTAGATCATATTCTTGAATTAATGATGAAAACAAAGTGCAAAAATGTTCGATTTTACTTGTTATTTAATTATTTTTAATTTCATTTCTTAGAATAAAATGAAAACACTTATATTGTGCAATAATAAAGGTTAAAATGATTGACGAATGTCCCTATAAATTGTGTCTATAGAAGCTAAATTACATTGAGGAATGCATCTAAGGATTGTTTATTAAGTTCCTCTGATTTAATAAGCAAGTTATATTGACTGCTTTGCAATATGTTTACTATATACAAGCAGCTTTGTTAAATTTACTACACTTTGAGCTAGTAAATCAAGTCTATCTCCCTACAGAAAGGAGATAAAGGCTGCCTCTGGCATTTATTCCACTTCTACTTTTTTTTTTTTTTAAATGAAAATCAATAAACAGACTCTATATTATTAACAATGATTCATTTGCCAGATCATTGCAAAACACATATCATTATTCCTACCTTTGTCCTTAATATCTCAGTAAATAAAATAGCATTATGAAAACCACTTAAATTCTGAAGACACAAATTTGTGCAAATAGTTTCCAAAAATTAACCATTACATGAAAAATTCCACTAATAAATGAAAGATAAGAAACTTCACAAACATAATTCGTTAAGTCCTTCAAGACTACTGTGAACTAGTCACTATCTTTGCTTTAATATTGCATTGTGCCTCACTTTTTCTTTTTTCTTTTTTTTTTTTTTTAATCTGAAGATATCAAGTTAATCAGCAGTTAAGGATTCTCTCTTGCTTAGAAATGTGAGAAGTGGAAGAAAGAAAATGAGAAATTATCATCAGCCATTTGATTTATCTGTTGAAAATTCTGTGTAGGTGTGTGGAGTGTTGTATTCTGTTTTCAGCCTGTTCAGTCTTCTCTGAATGAAAACCCTGCCCTCCAGCTGCAACATCAAACAGGAAGATGAACTATCTACTCCTCCAGGTCACTGATAAAGATGTGAAACAAGACAGGCCAAAACCTAAAGGAACTCTACTTGAAACTGGTCTCCAGGTAGAATCCAAACCATTAACCACTTTCTTTTGAGACCAGTGATCCTGCTAGTTTTTCATTCATCTAGTTGAATGAACTTATCAAGACATAACATCCTAACCTGGTTACAAGGATTCTATGGGAGACCATGTCGAAAACCTTGCTGAAGTCAAAGCGGAGAATATTCTCCAGGATCCTCACATACATAGATCTCATCATTTTATCACAGAAAGTAATTGGACTGGTCAAGTACAGTCCATTCTTGTTAAATGCCTGGCTATTCCAAATCATCTTATTCCCCTTAATGTGTCCAGAAATGTCTTCTGAAGGCGCTCATTCCAAGAACTTTCCTGGGACTAAAGTGGGGCTGAATGGCCTGTAATTCCTAAGATCATTCTTAGGATTGCTGTAGCATTTGACTTTCTCCAGTCACTGGGACTTTCCCTCAGTGTACATGACTTTCCAAAGTTAACTGAGAGTACTCTTGCAATCATATAAGAGAACTCTTTCCTCACCCTCAGCTGCATCCTGTCTGGTCCTGTGGACTTGTATTGGTCAAAATTTCTCAAAAGATTCTTTATTTGATCATCCTTCATTACTCATAGATCCTCTCCTTCTTGAACCCTGCCGCTAAATACAAAGGCAAAGAGACCTTCTCAATGAAAATCAAGGCAAAGAAAGCATTGATTACCTCATGATTACCTTAGCGTTAGCTGTATCTCTTTGTTGTTAAATAGCTTATTCATCAGCAGACCTTCATGTTCTTGCTCATCTTTCTACTGTTAATGTAATGGCAGAAGCTCCTGCTGCTATTGATGTCACTTGTCACTCTCAATCCAAGTTGAGCTTTGGCTTTCCTATCAGCATCACTGAAAATTCAGCAACATTTTTATATTCCTCTTTTGTAGCCTGTCCAGTTTCCAGCTGCTATATGCTTTCTTTTTGTGACCAGTACTGTTAGAACAATACAGGTAACAAATGACTGTAGCAGCAACTTATCCTGTCAGTCTCCCAGTTTCTTCTTCAGTATCTGAATTGCAACAGCTCACAAAATACTCTGACAGGGTATTTTTTGCGTACAAAAAAATATCCATGTCAAGAACTCCCCTATGACTTTCCTCATTTATTCTATGTATTCCAGGGCAATCTTGGAAGTAACTTAAAATAATTCTCCATACGTTGTTTTCCTCCAAATAACGTACAGTGGCACTCCTAAGGTTCTAAGTAAGAAATGAAAACTCACTAAAAACATAAACATATGTACATACTTAATTGAACCCTGTATGCTATAGTTTCCAAAGTAAGTACTTATCTATCCCAAAATATTCTTGGCACAATCACAAAGAAAATTATTTCTCTGTTCCAGTATAGGCAGTATACTCCTAGGACATGGTAAGCAATATCAGTTTTCCTCTATCTTATGTTATCTTCTGCTCATAAAAAAGGGAAATTCACAGTGTCTTTCAAAATTTCTTAGACATTGCACAAAAGACGATTTGTTCACAGCGAGGATTTTACTGCCCTCGGAAGCAGCTCTGACTTGCATACAGAGACTGTTTATTAGACTAGCACGACCACTAAGCTAATTTGTTAATTCTGTATAGTAGAATTTTGGTATTAATATCTGGAGTAATGGAATTTACCTTCTAGGCATGCCACCCAAATACAACATTCATTTCTATTTGCCTAGAGAGATTGTACTATTAATTTGCTCTGCAGCACATTTTGCTACTTCATAATCCCTGATCCTCTACTGAGCAGTCCAATGCTTTCTTTTACTACACATATAGTAGTACTGAATATTAAGAAGGACAATTTTAAGACCTTTCCACAGACATTTAACTTGTCTTAGTGAATTCAGTAATACACAGAAGGCTCTGGGTAGACCTTATAGCAGCCTTCCAGTACTTAAAGGGGCCCTAGAGGAAAGATGGGGAGGGACGCTTTTTCAGGGAGTGTAGCGATACGACAAGGTGTAACGGTTTTAAACTGAAAGAAGGTAGATTTAGATTTTAGGATGAAATTCTTTACCGTAAGGGTGGTGAGGCACTGGAACAAGTTGCCCAGAGAAGTGGTGGATGCCCCATCCCTGGAAGTGTTCAAGGCCAGGTTGGATGGGGCTTTGAGCAACCTGGTCTAGTGGGAGGTGTCCCTGCCCATGGCAGGGGGGTTGGAACTAGGTGATCTTTAAGGTCCCTTCCACCTCTAACCATTCTATGATTCTATAGACCTATGAAGTGGTGCAGTTGATAGCAAACAACTGTAAAATAAAGCAGTATTTACATTTTACTTCTGATAAACTCAAATCACTAAAACAGCTTAGAGATCTGTCCCTAAGACAACTGACTGAAGCAGCAAATAACTGTTAGCATGATGTTCACTACTTGCCATTGTAATCCCCATCCCACATGTTTTAGGTGAAATTAAGTGCTATGTTGTAAATTGCTCATTCAGGTCTGGTAAGGAGACTTCCACAATCAATCACTGTCGTCCTTTTACATTTAGGAACTTTTTAAGAATGTCTGTACCACATGTACAGAACTGCAGCATATTCTCCCCTTCCTAAAGCACAATATCTATGTTTAATTTCATAGCTTTAAAAGCTGATACTGTAACTGGAATTCATTAAGAACAAGTGCCTTCCTGACAGACTGCAAGTGTCTGAAGAAGTATTTGAGATTTTAGATTAATTAAGTACAGAAGATTATTTCATCAGCCTGACACTGTGTACATTACTCACACATCACCAGCTGAGAAACAGATCGAGTTCACGGAGAAGTACTTCTCTATTTTTTGCTGCGGTACTTCAAGATACTTAAGCTTATTGTAACCTCCCAAGACACACAACTGGGCAACTAAATTGGAGAAACTGGAAAATTTTGTTTGTTGCTTGCTCCATGAACTTATCAGTCTTTACTTTACAGGACTACCACTGGTTTTAGAAGGGTTTTCAGGACAGCAATATCAGACCTTTGATATGTGAAGCCTATAATGAGCAACAACTCCAAGGGTAATGGTTGATTCCTACAATGCCACTCTAATTTTTCTTCATGCAAGTAGCACATTAAAAAAGCAGTTAGCTTCCTCCATCTTTTCCTATTACAACAAAAATAACTCAGCATCACTCTACAGAAATTAATCTGGAAATAATTACAAATATACAAAAGATAAATTTAGATTTAAAAAATAAAGTAAAATGTAAGACTTGCACATAATCACTTCTCTCACAGTCAGTATTTTCTCATGTAGTCAAATGCTGCATGTGCTAATAGATAACAGTTCAGCATTACAGCGGCTACAGATCTATAAACCTTTCAATCAATAGATGTAATACATACCAGACAAGAACAAATCCCATTTCCAAAGAACCAATTTTATCACAAAGCCAGATATGGTGAGAGCTCCTGCTTTCCAGTTTCATTGATACTCTACAGCACAGAATCTGTGCAGAGTCTCCAATGAATCTGACCTAAATGAAGATAAGTTTTAAAACCTGATATCCTTATTGACAGCAGAAGCTCAAAAAAAAAAAAAGCTGTTTCAGTTTATTGGCTAAACTCTACATAGAGCTTGAGTGTGTGCACAGATGCTTATATGTGTGTGTGCATGTATCTTAATATGTGCATACATACACATAGATATGTAGAATATTTGTTTTCTACTTGAAAACTACGTTAGTTCACTCAGCATTTAGCAACATCCAGAACTGTCTCCCGTGTTGGTAAAAGCATTTTGCCTTGTGAAAAAGTAAAATCTCGTTTTCAGAACAATGACTTCAGATACCCTTAGGAATTATTCCCCCCCACCCCCTCCCCGCTCAAGTTAACAGCAATTAAGAAAACTTAGCCAATCCATTCATAGGTAAATTCTGCGTTCACTGCAATCCTATCCATTACTTCTATTTTGCAAGTGGCCAGAGCCATTACTCCGAAATTTGGGT
Source organism: Dromas ardeola (assembly GCA_013398915.1). Classification (NCBI taxonomy): domain Eukaryota; kingdom Metazoa; phylum Chordata; class Aves; order Charadriiformes; family Dromadidae; genus Dromas; species Dromas ardeola. The sequence continues at coordinate 59,217 of VYZM01011654.1, read as the reverse complement.
TAGGTGTGCTCTTTATGACCAGGCTCAGAGGAATGACCATGCTGATAACAATAGTTTGTCACAGAAATTAGTTATAATATTATTGAACTTCAGATTTTGATCTCTCATTCCTGAGTAACAGATCATTATTGATGGCATCCTAGCTTCTAAAGAAGAAAATATGTTAATATTTTGGAAGAACAAAAAAATAAAACCATTAATGAAACTGAGAAGCATTTATAGTTCCTTTAACAGTTTTGTTACTGAAGCCATAGCCTTTTTTCCTGAATTTTTGTACTCTTGTTGGAATAAAATTTGTTTTGTCTGATCAAAAATTGTTTTTTTCGACTTGTGTGAATCGGGGAAAATACAGGGGACACTGTACTAGATATAGTAATAATAACTACACTTACACAGCTATTTCTCCTAGCGGATTTTGTACAAACAGTACCTACCGAGATTCTTTGACCTATAATTAGACAGATAGGGCAACATAGGTGCAAATGGAAAACCTTCCTGTGACAGCAACACGCGCTTGTTACATTGAAGAAGCTACTCCTTAGCAATATTACAGAAAAGAAGTCAAAACTACACAATGCAGGGTTTCAGAGCCCTGGTAAAACAGGAATATTTTCTCAAGTTAGGTCCATTTATGAATTTCAGCCTGAAGCCAGTATGTATAAGTCGATTTTAAAATATGGCAATAGCGACTTAAGAACAATTAGTTGTATAAATCGGCGTTATTCTTTAGAACTAAAACTCTCTTCTCCATTGTTCTAGAATGATCGGTTTTGAAAATTTGGCTTTATTTTCTTGATTATACTTGAATATAATTCTGAGTATTATTCTGAGTGTTCTGGCAGTCTCTCCTGCGTGGCTGTTATCTTTTTGAGTGCATTTCCTTCTACAGCTATTTTGCTTACCACTAATTCACTCTGTCATTCCCACCCCCATTTCAAACACTGCATTACAACGTCTCAGTGCTCACCTTTTCACTTTGAAGCAACTTTTCACTCTCACCTGCATGTCTTCAACATACAAAAGTGGAAGAAAGGTGATCAGAATAAGAGAGAGAATCATAGATTGGTTTGGGTTAGAAGGGACCTTAAAGATCATCTAGTTGCTGCTGCTACTAAATTAGCATTGCCACTGTTGTGGTCCAAGCTGTTAGCTACGCTGTACTGATGCAGCGCTGCTCCAGTGACTAAGATGGCTTCTTTCAGGGCTATTGCAGGTATTTTTTCACAATATATGTAACTATAATTCACATAAATTAATATATGAGTTCTTGTAAGACATCACACATAAAACATGAGAAACGCTCCCTCAGAAAATGAAGATGTATCATTTCACACGCATACACAATACCAGTTACTTAACAGTGATGGACAATCATTACAGCTAACCTTTTTTTTTTTTTCTGAAACAGGGAACTGAACTGAAACAGCCATCGTGCCTGTCAAAAGACAGAGAGGTTTATCCCTGATAATCAGCAGAAACTTGAGCTGTCTCAACTTGAGTTTTCACTAACTTCAGGCTCTCTGATCACGACTTCACAGATTCCCCACATAGGCCAAGAGCTGGTGCTCCAACTCTACCCGCAAGAATGTCCTCACCTAATCCTTCATGCAGGAAACGTGCAAGTTATAAAACCAACTCATTTTGTAGGATTGGACTGAGAAAAAGTGGGAGAACTAGAGTAGAAGATTTGTGTAGATGTCCTGTGATGTTTAAGAATTCAAAGCAATGTTTCGAGTTTTGGAAATCACTATTCTAGTGATTTTCTCTCAAGTGAGATAAAGGGCATATATGACACAGAACAGACAATGCCTACAACTCCCCACCTCAGATGGGAAAGCTGCCTGGGAGAAGCAGCCAGGGATCGATGATGAGAGAATCATATATATAAGACTTTCCAGACATTAATCCCCAACAAGTCTTAGATTTTAGTATTTCTCTAACATGGACATGGTATATTCAGTTGATTCTATAATTTATCGCTTGCTATAAAGATGGTGCAGTGAATTCCCCTTTTCATTTTATTTTTTTATCTTGCATACAGATTCAATATTTGCTAGTTACAGATGCACTCTTTTGATGAAGTACATATCAAAGTAGATTAAGCACAAGATGGATAATTTCAAAACATAGCCTTTTCTGTGCTCTGAGTAAACATCCATGAAAGGCTAAGTTTTAGTCCTTTTTCTTAGTTTTCAGACCACAGAATATAACTATGTGCATGGGTACATTTTCAGTAATGCAATACCTTCAATAGAATATGTTCTGCTTATAAATCTTTTTCAAATAAACAGACCTCTGAATCTGTGTCAGACAGCAAATTGTGAATGATTTTTCCTTTTCATTTTTGCTGTGTTTTTTACTAAAATTATGATGGATGATGATAGCAAACTAACAAGAATAATTACATCTTTTCAGTCTTCTGTTTAAATGAAAGTTCTGCTGAACAAAACTGGATACAAACCACAACAACTGACCTACAAAACCAGCCTCATTACCAGAACTAACAACACACCCTTTGGTTTCCTGACTGCCTGGCTCATTATTTAATCTATTCATTATAATTCATTTCTTGTATATGGAGAAGAGAAAAATTCAGAAGCTCAATCCAATACGGCTCAATTAGCTCACAGATTAACCACATGAAAGACTAAATTGGAAGCAAAAAGATTATGTTGCCATGTCTTACTCTGTGCTTTGTCTGCAACAGTTCAAACAGAACTAGCTCTACATATCCATCCAGTTTTACATCCCCTGTGCTCACAGCAAATCAAATACGGTAAAATGTGTCATGCATCAACCAATATTAGAAAACAAAAAGACCAGGAAGCGCCTTACATCATTTTGAACAAAGCATTCCAAAATGCTATTAAGCTTAACAACTTTTCAGAGTCAGATTATCAATGTGAGGAAGACAAATATGCTTTCAGGACAAGAAAAGGATTATTTCTGTCATACTGCCTTTTTGGTGCATTTCTATGCTTACCAGAAAGCTGTGGTATTTTGATTTTATACCCATTCTGGAAGTGATTCATAATTAAGCAATGTGCATGCAGGAAAAACCTCTTTTTATTATGTATACATAAGCACATACGATTAAACACCACAGGGTAGTTTTTCACATATAAAGTGTTCCTGGAATCAAAATGGTAAACTTACTTAAGTATGTAATTATCTACATACAATTGGAACCTACAGTAAATAAAGGGATGATGAGTCATTCATTTTCTATAAAAATGAAATGTGGTTACAATACATGATCTTGTCATGGATTTGATTTGCCGTGAGCACAGGGGATGTAAAACTGGATGGATATGTAGAGCTAGTTCTGTTTGAACTGTTGCAGACAAAGAACAATATAGAACATGTTGAAATAATTTTCATTATCTCATTTTAAAGGCACTTTCAGTATTTTTTATGTTTAAGAATTGTACTATTATTACAGTATTATTTTTAAATGTCACAGATGAGAAATAGATATTTTAAGGATTATCCTAAAGCTGAAAATAAGAAAATGGGATTAAGGCAGATGATTTGCTATGAAAACTGTAGTGGGTCACACATTACATTTTTATATTAAGCTAGTAAATCACATTTATTGGAATCTTCCCTCTCCTTATCATCATAAATAAACTTTTCCAGAGTAGAGTATAATAAAAGGACATTAGAAATGTGAAGATTTCCATGAAAAGTATACAGTATTCAGTAGCGGTTTTGTCTTTGGAAGCAACTTTCTCAACATTAAAAATTATGCATTAATGCAAGCCTCTTTTTAAATAGAATGTGGAAAACTAAGGTGCTGTACAGACTCATTAAAAACATATTTGATATTTAAACAATCACAAGTGGCTCTATTTTTCGTTTTCCCCTTGTTTTAGTTTGAAGGTTGTCTTGCATTCTAGATCCTATTCTGAAACAGCTCAGGAGAAGAATCACCGCAGTCAACAGGAATTTCTGACAGCCTTCCCTTGGGCTGTATTTTTAAAAGAAGTTAGCATATTGCCTTTAAAAACAAGGAAGGAATAAGAAATTCACCTGAGTAATTTGGTCTACGTGAGTTATCCAAAAGCATCATTAGAGAAGAAACCCATAAAAGCGGTCTTATTTTTTAAACAAAAATGAAGCGAGTCTTGCTGGATGTATTTTGTTCCAAATATCCCTCCTCCCCTCTCCTAAATGAAGGATTTCTCCCTCCCACCTAAACAAAATTAATGTCTCATTCTTCATATCTGGTGTGCTCAAGATACAGAAGTTGCAAGAAATGCTGCAATATCTAGTAGACTCTATATTGCCCGAAATACAACATGAGTGACGAAAAATAACCAAGTATTATGGATAAGGGATTGATGTTTTTGCACTAGCATGGAGACTATTAAGTGAAGCTCTACTAAAGACAGAGCAAATTTGTACTCCTCTTTTCCCTTTGCAAGAAAGACTTGAGAAAGACTAAATGAAACAGCATAGTTACTGGGAGAATAAAGATTATTTTTAAAAGCTGAAGCTGCCTCAAAATAGAAAGGATCATAAACTCTGCAAGGTTAAATGTAACAATAGACCGAGGCAGTCAAACTAAAAAAAAAAAAAAAAAAAAAAGGCCTGAGGAACAGCTTGTAAAAGACATAAAAACTATTAATCAATACTTTCTAAAACACATCAGAAGTGAAAGCCTGCCAAAGAGCATATAGGACCAATATATGATCACAGGATGTAGAAAGCACTCTGTGAAGCTAAGGTGACAGAGACTTTTTTGCTTCTGTACGTACCATGAAAGAGGTTTACAACAGAAGCCTTATCTCCAGAGGACACACCAAAGGTTTTGGTCTCAACTCAAAGCACTGATGGAAGTAGTTATGGAACAAATCAACAGAGCAAGCAGGAAGGAATCCCCTAGAAGGGGGGACTACTCAACCAAGTTCAGAAGGAACTCAGGGATGAAAGAGCTCAACTAATAATACAGAATTAACAGAATTCTAGATAAATATTAGTACTGGGTGTGGCTGGGGTGGAGATAACTTACTTCATAGCAGTCTGCATGGTGCTGTGCTTTGCACTTATGGCTGAAGCAGCGTTGATAACGCGCTAGTGCTTTGGCTGTTGCTGAGCAGTGTTTGCACAGCCCCAAGGCTCTCTTTGCCCCAGTGAGTTGGCTGGGGGTGGGAAAGGGTGGGAAGGGACACAGCAGGGACAGTTTACCCCAACTGACCAGAGAGATGTTCCACAGCCCATGATGTTGTGCTCAGCAATAAAAGCTCAGGGAAAGGCAGAGAAGGAGGGATGTTTGTGGTTATGGCATCTTGTCTTCCCAAGTAACCGTAATGCTTGCTGAGGCCCTGGTTTCCTGGAAGTGGCTGGACATTTGCCAGTCAACAAGGAGTAGTGAATGAATGCCTTACTTTGCTTTGCTTGAGCACGCAGCTTTTGCTTTACTTAACCTGTTTTTATCTCAATCCATGAGTTTTCTTGCTTTTGCCCTTCTGATTCTCTCCCTCATTCTCCTGGGGGGAGTGAACGGTTGTGCAGGTCTTAGCTGCCTATGGGGGTTAACCCACAACGTCACTGTAAATATGTAATATATATGTAGTAAATAAAATACTCAAAGTGATGTGACATCTTTTGATTTACACAAACAGAAGACAAAAGTACGAATATCAAAAAAGGCTTAACATGTAGCTTAGAGCAGGAATTCAAAAAATCATTTAAAAGCATGCAAGTTTCTAGTTGCATTTACTCTTTCCCAAGTCCAGGCACTGTCCTTGCATCATTACAATCAATCAAAGCTTTATTACTAGATTCATGCAATCTGAGAGCTTGCAAAAAGCCCTGCAATCAGCAAAATGAAGGGTAACTGGACTTTAAGAAAACTGCTTAATGCAATTCCTTAATTGCCTACTATTATACTGAATTTCAGCTGTAGTTTCCAAGAGCAGCAATCCTTAACATTTCTCCTTTTTTCCTGACAAATGCCAATGGACAAGAGGCTTAAGTCGAGAGAGTTTTGTTTTTTTTTTAAAAACAAGAAAGGAGAAGAAGAAAAATGTTAGCTAATGAAGTATTTCGACAAGACAGTGACTATACCTAGATTTGATTCTCTTGGAATAGGCTCCAGTATGCTTTAACTCAATTCCACAATGATTTGGTGATACATAATGATCAGGTATTATTCTAATAATACAATGACATGATGACATTCTAATGACAAATTCTTCATCATACAAGACCAGGGACAAATAAGAAAGTAAATATTCCATTGCTGTTCTAAAAAGATAAACCAGATTTCAGGCAAAGAGATGTGAGCCAATAAGGAATAACAAAGAATAATTATTTTATTCTTTTTTTAAAGTTGAAGTTCCTTTAACTGAAAAAATTCTCATAGTTTTCATCACTCCCTGGAAAGTTGGAAAGAATAGCAACTTGTGTAGCTATGATACATACATGTCCACTACTCATTCCAACTCTGTGTGACACCTCTTATTTTCATAATAAAAAATTGAAGACTGTCTTCTGCCATGAAAACATATATGTGGAAAATTCATTTCCTGCCATTCGTTCAATCCTGCCTCAAAACTTTTAACCAACATGCATAAATAATTACAAAAGTCCAGAAATTATTCATGTTTCAAAGTTGGGAACATTTGAAACTCAGTTGCATAGGTCAATAGAATGGGATTTTGTCTCAAATTCATACACAAGTCACACAAACCAGTCATTGGATCCTCTGCCCTAAAATTATAGGCTCCTTCTACCTGAACTCCAAGAATTAGAAGATTTCTTCTGATCTTCTACACAGATAACAAGGCACATCAGATCACAATTCTGTTCCATTTTCTCTTACAAGGCATTCATGAATTATTTAAAGCCACAGACCCTGTTATTACAAAACATTTTAATTGTTCTATGTATTTTCTAACACTTTCTAAACATTATGGGGTTTGAACAATTTTATTTTTTTTTTTTAGCTTTTCAAGGGAAAGTGTGGATCATTGGAGTTATATAGCAGATCTGTTATGCAAGTATTTTCTAAAAAGGAATTTAAATTTCTTCGCTTCTTACTGTAAACCACAATTGTACATATATCAGAATTAATCGCATTCCAAGCTTCCAGACCCTTCTCTTTGTATCTGTTCCCATATTGATTTTCATCCTAGTGCCAGCTTCCTTCCATGACCTTCACTTTTCATTTTAAATGGAAACTAATATCAAACTCATCTATTTTTAATGTTTATAATGATATTCTCCTTGACATCTAGGTTGTGTGTATGGTTGGCTTTTTTTTTTTTTACTGGCTTGTATAATCTCCGATAGTGACATGCACAACCATAAAAATCCTGTCCAGACTAAGAAATCTGCATGATTTTAAAGCCTCAAAAAGATACGCTGCCCATTTATTTTTCTCAGTTTGAGTGCTGACGGGTTGGGACTGTTGAGACTGTATCATTGTTGAGACTGTTCCATGTACAATTACCAGTTAAGTACGAACTGACTTTTAATTTTCACTGCCAAAGCAAACAAGAGCAAACAGCAGTAAAACGTGCTAAGCTCTGAGAATATGAAGAGCAGCAGGAGAAGAAAAAACACTTTACTGGAAAATCTGTAGCTTATTTTTAGTATTACGCATTAATACAAGCTAGAATAGCTTCAACTGGAAATCAATGGAATTGACCAGAGTGTAGGAACCCACTGGTCCAGTCAGAACATCTTCCCAAAAAGGAGGCCACTGACTCCAAAATATATCCACTGACTGTTATATCCAAAAAGGGATATAACATATGAGTCATCATTCCCTCAGTTTTGTGACGACTACTCTCCTGGACAACAAACCACAAAAATGGNACCCCAAAAAAGGGGTGTTTTGGATTTTTTTTTTTTTTAATTTTTTTTTTTTTTTTTAGACAAAAGGACCCCTGTTCTTTTGAACTGTGAAATTACATCCACATTATTTCTTCAATTATTTGGTTGTCTGCCACTTAGAATAGATGAAATCAGAAAACCAGTATAAAGCTTGATAATCGATCTGTAATAAATACTCTCTCACTTATCCATGCATTATAACCCATGTATTTCATTACTGCTTAATGTTCTTTCCAAAAAATAGCTCTCACACTAAAATTCTGACTTTTCTTATTGTTAGTTCCGGTCTACAAAACTTTATGCCAAGGTATTGCCTCTTCACAGGTAATAACGGAGTACATATGGTAGTTCATATTTCTAAACCCCTGATAGAAATTCTCAAAAGTACCCACTGCTACAGATGCTGAACACACACAATTTAATATTTTCTTCTGGTTTTGGATAGTGACTGGTCCACTTACCAGGATAGGAAATTAACTAAATACAGCGCTTTCACTAGAAAAAAAATAAACAAAAACCAAACAACAAAGCCAAACATATTAAACCCCTGACCATATGTGAAGCTGACATTATATTATTCCCTTAGTTTTGTCAATTTCAAAATTGCTCTTCAATGATTCCTGGCATGTACAACTTCTCTCACTTTAAAACAGTCCTCAATGAGTTTACAAACTAAAATATAGATTTAAAGTTCCAGCAGGGTGAAGTCTATGGTTGGTAGCTTTGCTCCTCTAGACAACGAAAGCTTTGATAGTAAGATTGCTATGAGACTGTACACTAAACAGACTTCATGAGCTCGGGTCAAAACCAGAAAACAAGAGCCTCCAGAAACCCCATTTCCTTAATTTTCAGCTCTAGATATATGTCTTTGGCCTCGATCCTCCTAAAAATACATATGCCAGAGTACATGTGTATGTGTGTTTGCGTGCACATGAATAAGAAATAATTGAAAACAAAGAAACAAAAAATCTCATCATATTTTTCTAGTGAGAGAACAAGAGAACAAAAATGATAGATGATAATGATAACACTTACTGTGCAACTGCAAGGTCACCAGATTGCATAGTATGAGTGTATAACCAGAACTAGCGAAATATATAAAAAATTAAATAAGAATATAAGATTCTTGATCATATATGTAGGACAAAGTTATTCAGTGACAAGAAACACATGGCATTTGGAGACATAAAGGATGTCTTGTCAAAAACTCAGAAAATATCACTGCTTATTTATAGTTACAAACTTCTCCACAAAAGACTCATTCCTGTTTATTGCCAGAGAGAAAATGGGCCTCGCTTCTCCTTAGCATGGCCATTCTTCTGAATAGACTCTCAAATTCTCCCAAAGCTCTTTAAAGGCAAACATTACATAGCTAAAAAGTCAGAGACATTCCTAACCACAGTTTTGCCTGGTTTTGAACATATTCACACTCTCAGTTCACCATCCTTCTTTGTGAATAATAAGGCCAAGAATTTCCACCTGACCCACTCGGAGAAGTGTTAGACTAATCTGAGAAGTGTTATCCCCCTGCATTTTGTAGTCAGTTTTACACATTCAATATCATCAACAAAAAAAACTTGAAAACAACTCCCCTTGCCTGTAAAATATACTGCTTTTGGAAATTATGTAGTTTTACCAAGATTAAAATAAGAAGTTACTGTAACAAGTATTTTTTGCTTAATGTCACCATTTCATAGCCCAAATTTAGCACTAAAAATGCTCCATCTTATGATGGTCTAAAGTCCCAGTTAAGCTAGAGAAGTTTCCATAAAGTAGTCTTTTCATGCAATAATTTGGAATCAAATTCTTTTGGAGCTTGTCATAGCACATGAACTCACAGTGCATTTTATCCAGTAGGCTTTTATTTAAAAAAAAGCCCTCAACCACACAAATATCCAGACTGGTATTTCCAGGGGTTTGGTGCCAGCATCTTGTATATTGTTTACTTCAGACCATAAAATATTTAAATTAATACACTACAGGGACACCTACTGGCTGAAAGACATAACAGATTTCTTTAAAATTCATAACAATCTGCAATTGGTTTATAATTTAAGAATTATAGATTTCTACATTCTATCCAAACCCATTTCCTTTTGACCAGTTAAAATCTTTGAACTCAAAACCCAATTTAGCCAGTATTGGTTTCTACAAATTGTTTTACACATACACACACTTTCAGCCTGAGAATAGTTCCTCTTTTCACAGAAAATTGCTGAAACAGACTTCTTGGCTTCCATCATTATATGGTGAATGTTAAATAGTATTGAAATCAACAGTCTAAACAGAAAGACAGTCTAATTTCTTCTACCTTTTTTTTTCCCCACACTGTCCATTTACTATTGAAGGTATTAAAGAAAGGAGATCTTAATACACTTTATAGTTTTCTTCATTAATATCTGTAACAAAGTAAATAATTTTTAAATTTTTCTGCAATTCTTGTATAATAACCAGTCTTCACAGTCAGACACCGTAAATCAAAATAATTATCTTTTCAATAAAATTCCTGCATTTCAGCTTGAATTATCTTAAAATTATTGCACCTTCTGTAATTTATTTTATTGCATACTACTCATAATAAAAATAAAGATGATATAGCATCAACTTAACAAAAGTTCAAATTACATTCTGCTATTGGATGAAGAATTTAGGTGGGGATGAAGTGAAGGAGAGGGGGGAGAACTATGTTACAATATTTTGAAAGACAATTCCACTAAATTCTCAAGTTGATTTGTCTTGAAAACATCTTGACACAATTGCGACACTTCACTTGTGCTATGCTCCTCAGCAGAAGAGTATGAAGTGAGTATACATTATTTTATCCACTTTCTAACTGTAAGAATGAACTAGAACTTTACCCATCTGATTCTTGGATATGTTATCTGGTCGCTAATTAATACTACTTCCACTATAAAATTGGAAAAGAATATCTTCCCCCCCGCCCCCCCCTTTTTTTTTCCCCCAAATCTTTTTCCATAGCATTCTGCCTCTGCGTGTTTGAATGATACGGTTTCAGCTCAGAAAATTCAGTTTTACTCTTAGTTCCTTTACATACATATGTACACACAGGCTCACAAAATAAATGTTAAAGTTTTTTTCTTTCCACCTAAAGCTACAACTCAGTGAAACAGAGTTACTTTGTTTTTCCTGGCAATTTGCAAGTAAGGGCTTCAGTAAACTGGGGAAGATGGGTGGGATTAACCTTACATTTTAAAACTAACAGCAATGTTTTTAAGTGGCTGTATGAATTGTTGACACAAACATAAAATAATCACATAGGCTTTACTACCCCTTTCGTATTATTATCTTAATATGAATTCACTACTACTTTCTTATTTTTATATGGAGTACTACTACTGTATACTATTACTGCCATGTAACATCAGTCAATTCTCATATTCAGCTTCAGCATCAGAATCAATATGAAAAAAACAAACTACCCCCACATACAGATAAACAGTACTGTGATCCAAATCCTGATGTTTCGGGGATTATATAATTGTAAATAAAGATCTTCTCCCAGACAAAATTTTCACTGATTGCTGGGGATGATAGCTGTGTAAAGACAAAAGGAACAAAACATGTGGCATTTACAGAGACGTTTTAAGTAAATTAAATAATAAAAAAAAAATAATTCAGAAAGACAAACGTTTACTTGATGTTGACATTAGCTCTCCTAAAAGAAAGAACAAATGTTGTTCAAAATATATATGGAGCAGCATGCCACAAATCCTACCCCTGCTTACAGCAGTTAGAAAAGTTCTTCTTTCAAGGACAGTCTTTATTTCAAAACTCAGCTTCTCAAGCAGTCTCCTCAAAATAGAAGAAGAGAGTCACTTATCAATCATCATTGCAATGACTGCCAATCACTCATAGCACATCCTTGGAAAGCTGACACTTGTAGCAAAGCTTCAACGAACACAGCTTATAAAGTAGGTGCTGTAGTTAAAAATCGTTTCCCCTCATTGTGAATATGTTATTTTTTTCCATGTAGCTTCAGCTCAGCTTCACTTTAGCCATTACAAACTATCAAGTAGTGATGATCTAGTAGGAAAGCAATTAATTCATTAACTTACTATCCTTGGTAAATAGTACATACCAGTATTTTTTATTTTTTTTTCCTGGTCTTGTCACTTAAGTTAGTCATGAATAGCTGTAAGGAAGCCTGTGTCATTGCAAATACCGGTTTGTGGTGAGGAGAGCGCTTATCTGGTGATTAAGGTCTCAAAGTAAGGGAAAACGCATTTGCATATGGAATATATTAAGATCAGGTATTCTTTTTTTCTTTTTTTTTAAATAATTTGTTAAATAATTTCCGATTTTAACTAGTCTCCATTTTGAGCCACTGCTTTGATCTTCCTGTTGCAAAGGGAAAAACAACAGCGAAGAAATCTTCATGCCCCCAAAGAGATATTTCAATGCATTTAGACTTACAGAAAACAAAAGCATTCAGGTATGGCAGATGTCAGTTTAAGAACTTAAACAGATTTTCACTGTGAGGATGAATTTATTAGCAGAAAAAAAATCATAGGTGAATAATAGCGGAAAGGTATGTGGAAAACTGTAGACATGACAACTCAGATAAATGGTTTGGAATGAATACTGCAGTCACTAACATTTTGCTGGCAGGAACTGAAAACCGTGAAACACATTATGCTGACAGAACAGCAAGGCTATTGGATATTCTCAATTAGCACAGAATCACTGAGACGAATTCTAGGTATACAGGGTGACGTATTTTGCTGTACACTCACTTGCAGCTGGTGATTATTATAGCATTCCAAGTGTATTTGGCATGGGCACTAGACAGAAGTTTGGATTTCCTATGCGTACATGTCCATAAATGTGCCCTAGTTTCAGAATGCTATTACAGCTGTTACCATTGACAGTTACAGGAGGCAGTATGAGGATCAAAGAGATACAACACATAAAAAGAAAAAAAAGAATGCTTTTCTTCATATGTAGTAACAAGCTTTGGTTTTAAAATGTTCTCACAACTTCAAACAAACTGTCACCCCATCACATATCCAGCAACCTGGAACCATGAGAACAACTCCAAGATTCAGGGGCAATCCTCAATACCTCTAGTACATTCAGTACTGCAAGAATTCACATTAATAGTATGGCTGAGTTGAGAACAGGAAGAAATCCAAAAGCTATATATAGAGTAGCAAGGAGAAAGGCTAGGGAGGTGAGAAGGTATGAGAATTGATTGTTTCTCAATTTTCCTGCTATTTAGGAAGTCCTTGGGACAGTTGCTGCCTCACCAGTCTTCTTATTAAAAGAAACTATGGTTTAATTACAGTTTCAATTAGATTACCAGGGATCTATATACACAAAATGTGTTATTGTTCTGGAATTCTGACCAGCATTAAAAACTTCAGTTTCATTTACCTTTTGCAAATGAACCTAAGCCATCTTTCCTATTACAAATGAGCAACATGTTTCCCCTCATAATGTCAGGATAAAAATGAACATAATGACACTGGGCATCACATGAAGATACTATTAACAACCTTAATGATCACAGAATAAATACACTTTAAGATGGACTGAGAATATCTCAAGAATCATGCTGAAAAATGCCAGCATGACTTACTGACTGATTTTAAATTAACAGTTGTAAAAGCAGTCATACAGGCATAACAACATGGATATTGTGGACAGTGGGAAGACATCTACTAAACAGTAAAATAATGTTTTCCAAAAGACCCTACTTCTACCTCAGTAGTACTTAAAATTAGATAGATGTTTCAATTATTGAAGTTGTAACTATTGCTTAAAATATATCCTGATCTCATAATTTAACTTTTGGATGCCAAAACACTTGTGTTCTTAAGAGAATTCTTTGTTCCCAGATTGAAGAAATAGTGCGCAATGGCACAGTTGAGCTGCTCTTCTCAAGAGATGTCTGTTACTCCCACTTCTATGTCTCTCCGAGTAAAGCATACCTTGGTTCTGGCTTAATCCTCGGTTCATTTCCCCCACTTATAGTACTGGGAAAAGAAAGGCTGTATTACACTGACTTTCATAACCACAGGTCTCTGCTTTTTTCTGATACTGGCATTCTTTTAACCGAGAAACTCTGCTTTTTGCCTATACCCACAAAATCCCCTCTTGCTTGGATCATCTGCTGTAAACTTTTTCACTATGCCAACTAGTCTCTGGGTTTCTTGGGTTTTTTTTTGGTTTTTTTTTTTGTTTGTTTGTTTGGTTGGTTGGTTTTTTTTGGTGTTTTT
>VYZM01011654.1:18761-45110 GCA_013398915.1 Dromas ardeola | reverse complement strand
GATATAAGAGTGGAGAAAATTGGTTTGGGTTGTTTTTTTTGTTTTTTTTTTTTTTTTGTGTGTGTGTGTTTTTTTTTTTTTTTTAAACTGATTTTTATAGTTGATTGGGTGTGTGCACGCACTGACTCCACTGCATTACTTTGGACAACTGGACTTGGACATTTAAATTAATAACATAAAATGAATTTGATGCTAGTCAAATCATGGGGAAAAATGTAATTTTCTATTCAGTTGTATTACTCTCCCACATTAATGGGAGTAAAAGGAGAGTTCAGAGTTACACACACATACGTGGATTCTTTTCCAGCCTCTTTGTACGAAAGATGACAAGGTCACACATGCAACTCTATCAATTTTCAGGTCTCTCTGTATGAATTCGTACATTCCTCTTGCTTACCTTTCTTGCTTCACATTTGGGCATCTTCAGATTAATTAATTTCAGAGAATACAATTCTCCTGTGATACATTCAATGGAGGACACCCATTCAACAGCAAAGAATAAAAGAAAAATCTTGAAATTATACCTGTATGACTGTATCATAAAACTACACTTAATATATTCTTAATCTAGAAATTACACATTCTTTCAAACTTTCATTTTGACTCTCATAGCAAATGGAGACACTATTTCTGGCTAAAATTATATAATGTAATATATCTACTGATATCTCAGAGGTATGCCCATGTATAATGCAAGAATGTCTCAAGACAATATATCACTGATAAATGGAAAGTAATATTAACTGCACTTTCAAAACTAGCATAAATTATGTAACTGATTTTTGCAAAAATTAATCAAATGAATACAGAACACTTTAGGCCAGTACACCGGCTATGCTATGCACAAGAAAATTATTCACCAGTCATTTATACTTCTTCTAACTTAACTTCTTCAAAGACAACTCATTTGCCAGTTAGAAAACTAGCAAAATGGCTGTGTTCTCCATCTGTCTCTTGACAGAATAGTCTTCCAGTTCATAGGAAAAAATACGGAAGGATATCCAGATATCCAGCACTGCATATGTCTCAGTACATATCCTAGTATTCTGCTCAGTTTATTTTGTAATGAATCATAGAATTGTTAGAGTTGGAAGGGACCATAAAATTATCTAGTTCCAACCCCCCTGCTATGGGGGGGACACCTCCCACTAGACCAGGTTGCTCAAAGCCCCATCCAACCTGGCCTTGAACACTTCCAAGGATGGGGCATCCACAGCTTCTCTGGGCAACCTGTTCCTCACAGTAAAGAATTGCTTCCTAATCTCTAATCTCAGTCTCCTCTCTTTCAGTTTAAAACCATTACCCCTCGTCCTACCGCTACACTCCGTGATAAAGAGTCCCTCCTCATCTTTCCTGTGGGCCCCCTTTAGGTACTGCAAGTCCACTATAAGGTCTCCCTGGAGCCTTCTCTTCTCCAGGCTGAACAACCCCAGCTCTCTCAGCCTGTCTTCGTAAGAGAGGTGCTCCAGCCCTCTGATCATCTTCGTGGTCCTCCTCTGGACTTGCTCCCTAAGCTTTTTCCTATAGTTTCTGCTGATAAATTATTCCATTCTAATTGACCCAGTGACCTGTAGCTCACTTTTCTGAAATATTTAAGATTAAGATATTTTAACATACAGCTTAAATTTACATACAGCTTGATTATTTCTATCTTTCTTTCCTCTATTTCCTGTAGAAAAACTACCAAAAAATCAGTCACCCTGTCACTATTCCTTGTGGGCTTGCTCCACATTTTAGAGTTTGCTGAGATTTTTCTCAGAGCAACACTGACTTTGTTTATATCCTTTTTTTTTTATTTTCTTTCCTCTTGTTTGTTTTGTTTCAAAATGCCACAGCTTATAAAGTACTTTTTATTTCCTGTTATTCCCAATTCTTTTTCTGGTCAACGTATTTTTCTACTTTGCACGTCACTCATTTCCCTCCAGACTTTAACAAGTATCTACATTCCTCCTGAGTTCCACATTGCAATTAATACCTTTCTTCTTTCTTTAATATCTTTTCCCCTTAGTGCTGAATATCTTGGAGACAGTCAATGAATCACTGCTTCAGTTCTGGTAGGACAAAATTCCAGATAATTATTAAGTAAAACTTTTTGCAATATATGAATGTCTCGAAGGCAGAAAATTCTGGCTCCTCATATCTTTCTTCTTGTAGCTTAGCTATCCTTACAGCCGATGAGCACAATTGTGTTGCATTTCAATTCTGACTGCATTGGAGGTATTTACTACGACAAATTAAAGGGGAACTTCCTTTAGAATTGTCATGTAATTACAAAGTCAACAACTTCTGCTTACCCACTAATTACAGAAAATTGTATTTGATAGCTGCATAATTTGATCATATTTGCAAATATTTGCTCTTGTCTTCAGTGCTGTTTGAAGGATATTTCAAGGTGTCTGCTCAATTCTTCTGAATTTAAACATATGCATAGTGTAAATAAAAGATACTATATGCCAATGGATTGCTTTTACACATCTGCCAATTTAATTTCCATTACATTAATTTTCTTTTGGATACAATTTCCTACAGTTTCATCTCTTTCAGCAGATGCACATGATTTGTCTTTACAAGTGTGAAACGAGGGCCAAAACACTACATCACACCAAAAAGTTGAATAATCCTGCATAATTTAGTCTTTTTTGGCCCACACAAATAGATTAGTTCAGACTTGCACACGCACGCTCCCATGCATGCACAAACACAAGGTGCAGTGCCTGCAAACCACAGTTATGCGTCTAGCTAGGAGGAGGAAAATGTTTTTCCAAAGGAGAAAACCTAAAACACACCTACAGAATTACATTTTGCGTAGTTGCCATTACATTAACACGTTACCCAAGAACTCAAGACCAACGAGAGCGGAATCTAAATGTAAGCCATCACACTTCATGATGATGTACATAAGTAGAAAAAGCCCACTGTCATTGGCTTTCAAAGACTTTTGTTTTCCTTGGGAGTCTCATAGACCCATTCATAAGTATTTAATTCCTAATCCTCATTCTACATGACAAGAAAAGGTTTGCCTGTTATAAATGTAGCCTAGACAGAAAAAAATGGGTTTAAAATTAACAGAATTAAATATTATGAAAAATAAATAAATAAAATGCATTCCATTTGAATTTGTAATGGGACTTTGCTACGTTACGATCTTAAAGGCTACAAACACATTTCATGAGAAATACGTGGTAGTTCTTCAAGCAATTCTTATACTGGCTTTCAAGCAGTACGAATTTTTGAAAAACATTTTTTTTTTTAATCACAGACAGTGCTGTCTCCTAGGACAGACCTTCAACATGGACTCATCTCAATTGAGAATTAATACAGACCATTAAATTATTAGAATTAACCAGAACACTGAAAAAGTGAAGTTTACATGAAAGAATACATGGAGTGAATACAAAAGAAGAATACAGTGTACAGCAGAGGGAAGGCACATTCTACTCATTAATTTTCCTAGGGTGGAGAAAATCAGAGCTGCCTTTATTTAAAATTCACCGTTTAGAATGTGTCAACTCAGACACATAAAGAACTAGCAGAAGTAGCAAAATATTAGTATTCAGAGGCAAACAAGCACCATTGACTTCAAGTAAAGTGCTAACACCATAGGGTTAAGCTGCTCTCTGTTTTGAATCATTCCAGTTAATCTGAAGAAGGGTCACACCAGGACCAACGTTTAATCCTACAACTGTATTTGTTGCCTGCTATCTTTATAGGTAAATGATCCATAATTACCATCTTATCTCGTGTAATAAACAGCTCTTTATTGATATGAGCAAAGTAAACATCCTAATGAACAAGTTGAGCTTCATGATTATTATTGGTCACATTTTCCAGCTTGAAAAGTAAATGTATAGAATTTACTCATTAATTTTTTAATATTTTTTTTCTGCAGAGATCCTCCATAAGCAGCAATGTCTGTGGCCTTCTTAATTTGGCCTGACAACTTAATCTACATAGACTAAGACATTTCTCCAAACTGGGTACAGAAAACCTGTACAAATAATAAAATTTGCAAAGCAAGAACTAAGGATGTTGAGAAAGTAAAAAATATGTTTTGTAAAATCCTGCAGGAAATGTGGGAAGGGTGCCTGGTACCACCAGAATAATTCCATTGAATCAGCAGGAGAAATGTCTGATAGAACCAGAGTAGTCCTACATAATAAACAAGAAAGATGCCTGGCCGAACCAGAGCAAGCCCTGGTCCCAAATATAAGATCAACAATGTCAAGAACAAATGAGATTGTCTCCTTTTGGGGAGAGGAAAGGAACATAAAGATCTTTAACAACAGAGGAAAGATGGGAAGCAGACAGATCACATTGGTTCCGGCTTCCCTTGCACCTGGTGACCTTTCAAGTCTGAACACCTTGATTTCATCAAGGAACACGGCCATCAGCATTAACTGCATGATAGTAGCTTCTGTGGTAGGTTATAAAGGACTTGACACAGCAGTCAAATGAGAATTACAGCTACACTTTATACCATAGGAAGGCAGTCCTGTGGCAACAGGCACAGCCCCTGGGGCCGGGTGGGAAGAGACCCTCCCTGGGGGTCCTCTGGCCTTGCCCTGGGCCCTGATGAGCCAAGCACCACCCTGGACCCCTCCTGTCCTCACCCTGCTGGGCCTAGGCCTGCATCAGCACTTGGGGATGGCCAGGCTCTGGCTGACCTTGGCCACAGTCTCTGGCCTGGCCCAGCTCGGCTCACCCGACTGGTTGGGGAGGGAGGACACTGCACTG
Organism: Dromas ardeola; assembly: GCA_013398915.1. Classification (NCBI taxonomy): domain Eukaryota; kingdom Metazoa; phylum Chordata; class Aves; order Charadriiformes; family Dromadidae; genus Dromas; species Dromas ardeola. The sequence continues at coordinate 40,376 of VYZM01011654.1, read as the reverse complement.
CCCTGATGGCCCCATGGCTGCTCCCAGCCCCGGCCACCCTCACCTGTTCTGTGCTTTGACAAATACGCCCTTAAAGCATGTCTGGGAAAGAAGAGCAAAAAGAAACACATTAATGAGTTTTTGGAGGAGCTTGATATATGCTTTATTTTAAGACAGGGAGGAACAGAAATATACAGAAAAACTAAAGGAGGTATATATTTATTCAGATTTAGATTAAGTTTTTGAAAACTTATAGTAGGAGTAAGTGTCAATTAGATTACAGTGAAGTTTCTTTTTCTTTAGCTTTGCTCTGTTTCTTTATTATTTTTTCAGCTGGCTCCCAGAAATAAATCATTTTTCTCTGGGTAGAGATGCCAGCATGTAGAGAGAAGCTAGTCTCCTTGATTTGCTCTGTTGTTGGAAGGTCGAAAAATATTCTGTTCCTAGCAGACATGACGGTATTTTCCTCTTTGAAGGCCACATATTGAATAAAGTTAATTCTGGGAATAGGGAAAACAGCCACTGTACATAAATGCATATATAGCATATATATTTCTATGCATGTATGTATATAAGTGTAAATAAATAGGCCACTATACACCCTTGTATTGCTACTCAGTATCTCCAGCAGGAGAAGAGATAGGAGATAAAGATGAACTATTTCTTCCTAAACTGCCAGCTGCCGAGCTGCTCATTCACATTTGCTCTGCTGCACCCTGTTCCCTCTGTCCCTCAACCTTTATCCAAGTTTCATATCTAGTATGCAAGTATCAAGCAAGAGATTGCAAGGACAGGAGAGGCTTCAGCTTTAAAAAAAGGTGATCTGGATTTAATGTCACAATGATGGATGAATCTTTTTGGGCTAGATGTGAAATTAAATTTCTGGAAGCAAAAAGCCTCAGGCATGTCTGTTACACTTATATTATACTGTGTATAACATAAGAAACACTGTGTTGCTAATGGGATTATTACATATTAAAAATAGATACTCCAGAATAGGCTCTAATAGCCTGGTTTGGTTTTGTGTGTATAAATACATTTGTATTTTGCAAAACTGCCATCTCACAGCCCCTATGGCCTTCAGACCTAAAATGTGAAGCACTTAATTTTCTTTCTTATTGCTGAAAATACCATGTTGACTTTAAGAACTTAAATCACTGCAACTATGTAAACTGAACACAAGATTTTTCTTTTTTTGAAAAAAAATATTTTTTTTAATCATAAAAAACCGAAAACCATTTACAAGACATATTTTTTACTTTGTAAAAAAAAAAATTAAGCAGTTGTCATTGTGGTAGGTTATTTCACAGTTGTAGTGTGCAGGGTAGATGAACCGTTTGCATTTAAAAAGAAAGCCAAAACATTTCAAGTCCAAATACTTAAAACTAATTTCATAAAACCTCACTTGTTGTATTCAGAAAAAATTAAGTGGCCGTTCTCTGGTCTTGCTCTAACTTGAATAAGACATACATTTGGTAAATCTTAGCACAGCTGCCTTCATCATGTTCGCCACAATTAAAAACTAATGGCCACAGGCTATGACATAGAGAATTATGGTTAAAAGGGTAATCACTGTTTTAACAAGTACTGTCTCCCGATCTTAAAATTCTTCGTTCTACAGAACGGCCATTAGAAATGTCACAGATGGCCACTATTTAGTCTCAAATGCAACCCATCATTTTACATCTTTTTGAAAGAAGTACATCATCAATAAACTAAAATCAAATTCCTATGTTGAACTAGTACAGACACATTTAAATGGCTATATTCTGAGTAACAGAAGAACTTGAAGACCTAACTTTAAAACAAATGCCTAGAAAATAGCATTTTATAGTGCACTGCTGGCAAAGCAACATATACACATAAGGGCTGCAGAAACTCCAGGTGTCTAGGATCACAGACAGAAACTCCTTAGTATAGATGGATCAGAGAAGAGGTTGATAGTATGAGTTACCAGTACAAAATTCAAGGCACATAATGTAGATTATCTGTGGTTTCTAAATATGACACTAAAAGAGCAACTTTATTTGTCACTAAGAGTGACAATTTAATTCCTTGTCCTTATAATGACTGAATTCATCAGTACAAATCCCTTCCATTATAGGGAAGGCATGTACTTCAGGAAAATAAATCAATTGATTTTCTCAAAGTACTTCCTTTCATTGCTGATAAGAGGAGTTGAGATATAGATGTCTAAAACCAAGGGAACTAATCCCACCATATGTGCTTAGATTTGTTTAAATTCCTGATACCCTGGAAAAAGAAGTACTACCTGAAAAAAAGTACTTTGGATAGAAATGCCTATCACTAGAAAAAGCAGTTGAGAGAGAGCGAGCTTTCATAGCACACTTTCCTTGGATTTAGACTTGATTGATAAATTATCTGTATGAACACTTTTGCCTTTCTTATCTGGTATTTATTACCTTTTTTGTTTTACTGTACATGGCAGGCTCTAATAAATTGCTAATGAAAGACAATGTTTCAAGCTGTGAAAAATTGGACATCAAATAGATTTGAGAAGCATGCTAATGCTTCTTTTTGTCATCAGAACTCCTCAAACACAGACCTTCAGAAGTAAAAATGATGATTTGACAGACAGCTACTATATTATAAACTCCGTCATAATCTATTTTGCCAAGGAGTAATTCACTCATTAAGGAAAAAAAAAAAAGAAAAGAGGAAGCAATAATCTATTGTTAAATAAGCATTTGGCATCATTTTATGTTGCAGTAAAGTGGAGAAAAATACCTAATCAGTAATTAAGTTATTTGAAGATGATGCACTATTTAGTATTACAGGAATTCTGATACATTGTTTAGTGTTAGAGTTCACCCCATTTATTGGAAACCTTTTTTCAATCAATCAATCAACATAAGTGTGTTGATCAACAGATGGTTGACAATGGTGACAATAAGGACAAAAAAAATGAACTCTTTGTTTGAGGTTGTGGCAGTGAACAACAGTCATTTACAAACTTGTTTGCATTTCTTTTAAAAAGATCGCATTCAGTTTCTAGAGAATATGTACTTGTGGATTATATTGTGAATGCATTGGTGACAAAACCCAAAAGCAGTCTACATCTGTGCTCCTCTTACTTAAAAATAGGAACAGCAGAAAGCGGCTCTGAAAATAAACTTGGCCACTAGAGTAGAGGAAATTATTAAATCAAGTCTTTAAAAAGTAGTTCTGGGAGATTTTGTATATGAATTCGAAGTTATTATCTAAAGTCAAATCAGTACATTATGTTGGTATCACATATTAAATTCTTTGCCAAAGAAAAGAATTCCAGCAGTAGAATTTAGAATTTAACCACTAGGGTATTTTTCTTTTCTTTTTCTTTCTTTCTGGCTGTGCAGGGAGAGGTGGGAGGGAAAACAAATCATAGCAACGCAATGGATTAAGAGGGAAAACAAAGGATAGGATACCAACAACAGTAATAATATAAAACCTGAAACCAAGTAGCTATTTGGTATGACAATAAAAATGAAGGTAACATTTTTCAATCCAAACCAGGATATCTAAGGAACAGAAACAATATGATTACCCTGTTCTGCCTGCTCTGCAAGGAACATGAACCTGTATTGAACTTCTAATCAGTAAACAAATATGCACTGTTTAGTGAGCAGAATAAAAAAAAAAATCATATTGAAATGGAAAATTATTAATTCTTCACATCCAACAGAATACCTATACTATAGTAGAGAAAAATAATTTAACTTACCTATTTGCAGTAACAGTCAGGACATTATCAACGATATTCCAATTCAATGAAAGATGAACAAAGGCAGTTCATTTAAATTAAATGAAAAAAATAAAAAAAAAAGAGAAGAGAAAAGAAAAATAAAAAATTACTATTCATAGTCATCTCTGCTCTTGGTGTATATGAATAGCCAAATATTTTATTTTTCTTAAGAAATTGTCTCCTACTTAAACATCTCTTGATCTTTAAAATCTTGATTTGTTCTAATTTGCAATTAATAGTCAAAAATGTGTCAAGTAATGACATACACTTTGCACAAGAATAACAACTTTTCTGTACCAACTATTCTATAAAATAAACTCCAGCTTAAGTTACCGAGCCATTAAGACATTTGCATATGTTTGTAACACTTTTTAGAACATTTACGTTTTTAAAAATGAAAAAAATAACTATTAAATATTTTAAAATCTTTAAAACAGAAACTGTACATTGCATGAAGAATGACAGTGAAGTCAACAGAAATCACAGGGCACAAGAATATTTCCACTGTAATTTATTCTATTTTCAATGATTTTAGTTCCAATACTCATGTTTGCAATTACTGAGTCTTTAGTTCTTGGTCTATACAGAATTACATGGTATAGTCCAGAACCGCGGCCTCAAAACCATTCCAAAGCAGTTTGTTAGAATTTGTGGATTTCTTGTTATTGATGATGAGGGGTCAAATTAAATTAATTTCTAAAATAATCTTTCCATTTCATCATCCGACTCTAAAATAACCTCAAAGGTAGACTAACAAAAACATAATCATTATTATTCAAAGGAGAAATACATTTCAAGTTAAGGACTTCTTTATAGCCTGGAATCCCTAATTCATGGTCTCACATTCATAAACATATTTCACCTTGTACAAAATTTCAAGATATCTAGTTCTATTTTCAAATTGTAACAATCTAATCTTTAAAATATCATATAATTACCTTTCTCAAAGTAATTTTACAGGTATTAGTAGTTTAATACATCACTAGTCCACCCAAACACAAACTATCACTCTATGTGTATACTCTTTTCTCAAGGTTATACATTACTAAAGATGTCATGGGTATTGCTTCAAGAACACAATTCTTCATAAAGTACTTATTCATAGATGTGCACTAGCTGCATAAAGCAGAATTTCTCACAGAAGTCTATCAGATTTTGTCTACTACTGCTCCATCCTCACCCTTATCATAGGAAAAAAATCAAGCAGAAAAGTCAAGAACAGTCAAGCAGAAAAAAAAAAAATACTCAAGAAGAGTATACCTTGCTGTTTGCACTTGTTTAAAGTTTGTTCATTCATATACACACCTCTCCAGCAAAGTTTCTTAAAGCAATTTTGTGCTGCAGCCATGAGGTTTTTCTTAATATTTATTTTTCCTCTTCTGTTACTGTCCTATTAAACTGTCTTTATCTCACCTCACAAGGGGGTTTCTTGTTTCTTTTTTCCTTCTTCTCTCCACCCTACTGCGGGGAAGGGCGGCAGGATGAGCAAGTGGCTGTGTGGTCCTACTTGCTGGCTGGGGTTAAACCATGACAGCTGGGAACATTTCTTTACCCTTTTGCTTGTACTTTCTGATGAATGAATCCACTCTACTGGGTTTTTTTAGATATAAATAGAAACATCTTTTGAACTTTATGCATAATTTCACTTAAACTTTATATTTCTTTCATAGCTGTTTCTTTCACTAAATATCTTCTCTCTGTAATATCTTGATCTTGAAAGAATTCTATGTAGAAAAGCATTATGAGAGAGAGTATTGCTGTACAAGTATAGAGATACCTACGCATAAACTGCATTTAGATTTGATCAACATTCTGGCCAGGCAAACCTATAAAACTGCTTGGGAGATACAGAAATTCATTTAATATCTATGTTGAAATACACAAAAGATTTGCAATTTCTGCATTTATTTGTTTTTGAGGTTTTTTTTCCCAGATTTGTCATCATTAAAGCACTTGCTTCTACATATACTTGCCCAGGTCTTTTTATACCCCAAAATGCAATAAGGGGACAGCTAATCCGGGTGCCCAAATCATTTTAGTTAGAAAAGTGTCAGCAATTAATGACAATAGGAATTTCAAACATAAAGTACATTGTAGCTATTCAAACAAAAGACACACGACTGACCTCCCAGAAAAGGCCATAATATTTTAATAGTGGTAACTGTCGGGGACAAGAGCTTTTCCAAAAAACACCCAAAACCATGGCTCCTGTAGCAATTTAGGCCTTGCACACCTTACTCTAGACAACTCTGAAAGAGCACACCCATGATTCTCAGAAGTGTCTCTTGAGGCTCTATTTGCATAATCTGTAGTCTTCTAACATAAATCACTCCTCCTTAATTTGCAAAGTAACAACCAAGAGGGAAGGATTAAGTATTTCTTATGTTAAATAGCGTTCATCACCCTATCCATTATGTTTTAGAAGAAAAAAAAATCCACTAATGGAGTTAATCTGCGTGATAACATGAATGAAAACGGAGCATTCAAAGACACATTTGACATGAAATGTACAGATTCTCGTGTTTTCCTATGTGCACTTAAGTAGATGAAGAGGTTGCCAAACTGAAGGTGGTTTATTGCATAGAAAACAGATGCCACTCCCCAAATGGATCGTTATTTCAGGGAACTTGAAAAGCCTGCTACTAAATAGCCAATAAATTATCTCTGACACTAGATGATGTCAACATTTTCACTTATCTAACAATATTTCAAAAATCACTACGGCAAAAATGAGTGACTGCAAAAGAACGTTTCCAGAAATTTGCAGTCCTCCCTGACAGAGAGAACCTCTTTGGCATTTACAGTCATGTCACTGCAGCAGTAAACGTGAACCTTTCAACTGTCCTTAAAGTGACATTCACAATCGCTGTAGTCAATAGAACAGTATCTTAAGAAACATACAAATTCTTATTTTTACTTCAATAAACCATTTAGAATGGGTTAATACATAATTGATAGGATACCACAAAATAAACGTCTGGGATTATGTTGCAGCATTACTTAAACAACTATACTAATAATAAACCCATTAATGAAGCATGAATAAAAAAAACAATGTCCCTCTATTTATCAGTCTTTGGTGGTGATTACCTCAGTAGAGCATCTTCCTCTAGCAAACACAGTTGCAGAATATGCTTGGTTCATTTTAGAGACTAAGCATTTTAACATGTTTCTCTGTTAATATTTCCTCTCTTACACTCCATAAATGCCTACCTTCTGTCAAACCTCCTACTGTCAAACAACTGCTGGATCTTGACTAATTTATAAATATTTTCCATTCTCTATACTACCAGGTTTTTTCTTCCTTTTGTTTTCTTTTATGATGGCTGTATATGGTTCTGCACTTGTAGGCTTCCTCGTAGGCTTCATTTTCTGAACTGCCTGTCATTTAAGCTTCCAATGAGTCATTTTAAATTGTTACACTGAATAAATATGGTCCTAAGTCTCATTTGGAGTACTAACTAGGAGAAAAAGTATTTATTTATTTGGTAGACAGCAATAGTCTAGTGTCTTAAAATAGAATAGTGTCTTAAAAATACAGTTCTCATTTTATTACCATAGTACACAATACATAGACAATTCTCCTAGGACTAATGTTAAAATATTGTTCTCTAATAATTTCTGCATCTGATTAATACATGAGACTCCAGACAGACATGCAACTTACCATAAAATTAGATGCAAATTCAACCGATGAAGCAACTCAACTGTCCTACACCAATGGAGCACCACCCGCTTCTATATGCACCCCTTTAAGGTCTTGCCTGTGTTCCCAGACTTTTAGTCTGAATGACCTTTTAATGTAACATGTAATGAATGTGGCGCTTAGGGATATGGTTTAGTAGTGGACTTGGTAGTGTTAGGTTAACAGTTGCACTCGATGATCTTAAGTGTCTTTTCCAATCTAAACGATTCTATGAAAATACTTCTCTCACTTCAGGCAGGGAAGCAGACACCAAAATAAGACAACTGTCCTTGGTCTTGTTCAAAGGGACATATAAGCTTTTTTTCACTTAATAAAAATGAAAGTGAATGCACAACCACCACTGGAAAAGAGGCAGACTCCTTCTCATTTAACTCCATTTGGCCACCTATTTCACTCTTGGGTTCAATGTAGCCGTGCTTGAACCGTCTGTGAAGCTTCCTGATGCTTCAGTATGGATCTGGCTGTCTGGGCTCAAGGCAGTAACCAGGAAAAATAAAATGAAATTTCTTCAGGTTGAAAAAGTACTCACATTATCAAAACATTTTGAAATAGGTCTTCTCCCTGCCCCGCAATCACTTGGACTTCTGAAATGAAAGTGGCAAGTCTTGCATTGAATCCAATGTACTCTGAATGAATGAACACCATTTCTGTGTTAAACCTCCAACAGAGGTTAGGCAGAGATTAGGCTTTTCTTTTCAGTCTCCAAATCACAAAAGAAACAGAACAGGCAATCAGATTGCTTCTGAGTATAAATGGGAAAGACTAGGTAAAGTGTTAAGCATTCTCTGCTTCAAAACATGCATTGCTTTTAGACATCAAGGGTGAGGTTGAGTTTAGGGTTAGCGTTGGAGAACTGAGGTTTGGGTAGACTCTGACAAACTGAACACTGCCTACTTAGTACTTTCCAACTCCCTCTCATTTAACAAAGCTAATAAAAAAATCCAATTAACCTTCTAATTCCCATCAAACTGTCATAAATTTAAATTTTACTATATCAACAACGTTTAAGTAGGTAATACTTTCTGAAACATACCTAATGTTATACTACTCTATGCCCCATTGACTTTTTCTATTTTCATTATTCTATCCTCATAAAATTTTACAAAAGAGAATCACAGGTTTACAACATCAAGCCATTAACATTTTCAAATGGTATTACATTATTATTTGCACCCCCTTAATAGTGAGCAACTTCCTCCCCTCAGAAGGTCTTATACAGGGAAGCTGCACAGGCAGCTGTACAGTGAATGCATATGAAGAATGCTATAAACAGAACAAGATTTTAAAAAGGTAAAATGGAGAATTTCCGATTTTACTTGGTAAACTGAGGCACAAAGAAGAAAAGTATCTTGTCCAAGAGCTCAAAAGAACTTCTTGACAGAGCAAGGAATAGAGCTTAAGTATCCGTAACACACAATGACCGAAACTAGTTTGCAAGTAATTTATCCTGAGTTCTTCTTTCATCTCATTTTCCTCCTAACAGACTTTGGTTTTGGTTCAGGGCCAATTTAAGACTTCTTAGATAATTAGGCGGAATTCATTTTCTGCAGGAATGTATTGTCTCTTGCAGCGGTTTGCAGAAGCCATAGATTTTAGTAAGAATGTGGATGCGTGTCTCATCCCAGCTTCCCATTATGGGATGTCTTTTGTCTTTTCTGTACAGGACCACTCCTCTTCAGACTGTTCTTAAACTCACAGGCATTCTCTCTCTTCTGCCTAACATAGCTGCAAAAAGTTCTCCTTGGCTAGTACATATCCTTAGGTTCTGGAGATGGGGAAAGGTAGGATACACAGCAAGCCTCTAACACTCCTCCTTCTGTAGAGAAGTGACCCTAGAAACCAACATAAATAGCCCTGATTTTCAAGACTAACTGGTTCTCTAATTGTATAAGTAGCTCCCAGCACTAACCATTGCCTCATGCACACCAGGAAAATCAATCTTGATTTCCCTGTTCCAGGTGAAATAGACTCTAACCCACAATTGCCAACTCTTCTTACACTAAAAACCACTGGCTTAATTTACAGGGAACTGCAGCCTTCTAAAACAGAGTTTGAAAGACAAGGTATGTATGGCTACTCCGAAGACTTCAGAATAAAAAAAACCCGAACAAAACAACAACAAAAACTTAAACAAACAATCAAAGCCAAACAAACAACAAAAAAAAACCCAAAACAGAATAAACACCCTTTAAGTGTTTCAGGCGGGGCTGAAAACTGCATTTTTTCTGACAGAATCTGATCAGAAAATAAGTGACTGAAACGAAAGGGTTCACAACACTTCTAACATAACAAAGCTTTTTCAGACTTTATCCTACGATTCTACTTGCACGTCAGGAATTAAATAAAAGCCATTCAGCCAAAAGGTTCTTCTTTGGAATCACGGGTATAAAGTTTAGAAATACAAAAAATTCAAGCTGGCATTTCCTGTGGCTTGACAGCTATATAGTCAAACCTGTATAACTCCAGCCTCCATTCCCCAAAATCCAACAATTGCTTGCAAATACTTATGAACTGCAGAAATTACTGTAACTTCATTCCTTGTATGCTGGATTAGCAGCACCTTTTAAAACACATATCAAGTTATGCGACTTGCTTGGCAAAGGAAGTAACAAGTCTTTTCTCTCAACACATCAATGTTTCCTGACACGTTATTTGATATACTCCGTATTTACTCAACTCTTTGATAATTGTGGAGCAAAAGAAAAAAAAAAAAAGATGCCTAACATACTAAGAGATAACAGCTAGAATACACGGAGCTCTGCCTAGAAATGGGTGATCAGGCAACTGAGTTTATGGGTGAGAATTAAAGAGGAGACAGGAAAGGGTGACACCGTAGTCGGTGTCTGTTATAAGCCACTTAACCAGGAAGAACAAGTGGATGAGGCCCCCTACAGGCAGACAGTCACATTCACAGGCCCTGGTCCTCCTGGGGGACTTCAACCACCCCATTGTCTGCTGGAGGGACAACACAGCAGGGCATAAGAATCCAGGGGGTACCTGCATAGCACCGATGACAACTTCCTGACTCAAGCGACAGGCCAATGAGAAGAGGTCCTCTGCTAGGCCTCAACAATAGAGAAACAATGGTGTGTAGGGTTAGTCCTAGCTTAAGTAGGTAGAGAGTGAGTTGGTAGGAAATGTGGAACCCTCACCTCAGTTACACTCACATTTCAGAGTATGTCTCATTCCTCAGACAGCAAAAGAGCTTCTCTGTTAGACGTCATACAAGCTAAGAACAAAATGGTTTTATTGTCATTATAGAGTCTTCCTAAAGACCTCTGGCATATCAAATATTTGTGGCAATTTATTTAGTAAGCAAGAACCTCAGTGAGCTAGAACCCTTGATGTCCCACTTTGCAAGGGTTCCACTTTGTGCTAAGTGCACAAAAAAAGGTGCCAAAAGCTACTAACTACAGTTTTAGTTTTCTCTGCATAGCTCTAATTCTGGCCACAGTATTAATGGAATATTTTGAATAACCCCACCAAGTCAGCATACTGCTGTCCCTATAATCCAACACAAGGTTTCACAGCTCTTGATAACATAGAATTTAAATGCTATTAAATGCATTCCAGGTAATCAGCTCCTGGCCACTCATCCTGGTTAAGCTGACAATCCTATTTTCTGAATTCTGATAAAGTAGTGCCAGCTCTAATACTCTTCATTTGCACAAAACCAAAACCACCTTGGTGTTAACAATCTGCATTTCCTGATAGTGACTGCTGATGCATTCTTCAATGGTGGTCCCATCCCAAAAAAGCATAAAACTATGGAAGTTAGTATTTGCTCATCCTAAAGCTGTAAAAAAAAAAAAAAAAAAAAAAAAAAACACACAAAACACCACAAACACAAAAGAACAAACTTCCACCCCTCCCCACCCAGCCAGTTGTCTTCCGTGGGACTTCCTATAAAAGGGACCGAAGGGGTAAGCTTGGTTAATTTTGACAAACATAACAAAATAAACTTTCAGTGAATGTGCGTGTGTATATAAGAGTTGAATTTCCAGGGTGATTTTGCAAGAAGCAAAGTATATTAAAAAAGGACCTTTCTTTTCTAAAAAAAAAAAATCTGCTGTCTTTTATTTACCTTTTGCTGAGTACAATATCTGTCTTTTACATGCACATGAAGGTTAAAATACATAAAAGAAGTGATAATCATTTACAATTGGGCCAGTATAAAAACACATGGTAATTAGACAGTTTTCTGTGAACTACGATTCTGTATTTAGACACTGTTATATTCTAAGCATTTTCTATTTGCTGCTATTCTAAGCATAAACTTAACCTACCTTTTAAAAACCTTTCAGCTCATTAATTGTATTAGTGAAAACCAGGAAGCTGGTCTAAAGGTACACATCCCTGTATGCATGCAAGCCAAAAAGACAATGAACTATACATAAACAAAGCATACTACTTGGTGCACTTCAAAAATTGTCTCGAGCTGATTAGCAATTATATTTTACTTTCAGAATATAAGGTATTTTTAATGCTAATAAAAAAAAAAAACAAACCAAACAAAAGCAACAGGCAAACAAACAACACCCACAAAAAAAATAATAAAACACAAAACAGAACAAAAAAACAACTAGAACTTTTATGTAACTATCTATGTATACCTGAACAACGCTCAGAGCTACAAATATTTTAAAGCTGCACATTTATTTTGGCTATCTTAATTATAATAAATAGTGATTACTTTTTGTTAGCTACATTGTCTCATGTAAGGAAATCTACTTTTTATACATGAATGAAAAGACTTGTTTTGTATTTCTTTGGTGTATTATTATTTCAGAATTAGTACATTTATAAATTAAGTATGCATTTTTTTTCTACTTTATAACTGAAAAGACTGTTTTTGTTTGACCTACCAACACTGAATCAAGATCTTTTGACAGCAGTAGAACAAAGTCCACACTGTGTTGCCAGTCTTACAACATGCACAAGGTACATATAAATATCTCATTAATGTATATATAGTTATCTTTGATGTTTCTAAGGAGTCATAGATCCTGACAGATAAGACAGAGATCTCCTTCGAACTCTGCTGTGTGGGAGAAGATACCCTTTGCATTTCTTGGAGTGATTTGAACCCACTGTCTTCATCTTCTCGGAAAGAGTTCTAATCACCAAAATGTTGTATAAAAGTGAAGTACTAAAATCCACACCTTCACTTGTGCCCTAGAGAAAAGTTGTCACACTTTGGTGGTTGGTCAAGTGCTCCCAAGTGTGTGTGCACAGGCGTACCCAGCTCCTGGCACACCTAGGGCGACACCCGTCTGGGCGACTTCACAAAACAACAGTTCTAGAACCCACTGTGCCTTTGAATGGGAAACAGTTTAAACTAGTCTGGATGTGCAAAAAACACATAATTTGGTAAACTTTAAAGTTACAACACATCTGGTAGGTGCGTACACCTGCATGATTACTTGTAGCAGTTTGACAGGTAAGTACAAACCCATGCACAAGAGCTTGATCTCCTTTGAGGTAGACTAATTGCAATCTAATCAAGCAGTCTACAAACAAGAAAGAAGTAAGATGAACCTCCAAATAACATAAAGAAGGTCAAGTTTCAAAACATACCAGTTAAAACTTTAGCTCTGATTACCTAGCTCTAAAAGAAGGAAGGCCCAGATTTCTCTCACATTTACTGAGAACAAACTGGTTTATGGACCTACAGGAGTTTTGCTGGGCTTACAAATTCTCAATACCCACAGCTCAGAAACCACCTAGAAACAAGAGACTTTTTTTTTTTTCCCTCTGCTCATATTTATTACAGAGACAAGAAGATAACTATGTATGAACACCTGTGTATTGGTCAAAATTCTATGATTGTCACTTTCCATCATGCTGAGGAAACTTAATTTTTAAAATTCAGATTTTGTGATGATATACACATGGTTTGATTTGCATGAGACAAAGAAATAACTGTTGGAGGAGATGTAGAGAGGACAATGTGATGTATAATATATAAATTAAACACATTTGTTTATTTATTTCAGTTCACCAGGGGTGTTATGTTTCTATTTGTGCAAAACAATGATACATGCCAAAGAAATAGTCTTCTAAGGACTGCAGTAGTAAGTTAACTCATTACATGCTTTTAAAATTCTCTTCTGTCTCATTCTTTCCTGCACAATGAATAGATGTCATTGAAGACTAAAAAGTACCCTGGCTACCTCTGCAAATATAATCAGGGATGCAAGATAGATCCGAGCTCATTAATGTCTGGGGCATAAGAAAAACCCAGTACAGTGGATAATCAAACCTACAATCAGCCATTGGACCATTCCGTCCTTGACTTCAGCTGTGCACAGCAACTTCAGAAGAAATACAAGGATGATTAGGGTAGCCTAATTGGAAAACAAAAGGTTTAAAAATGGCAGTATAGCTGGTTATGGGTGAAGTACTCTCATCTGCCTGTTTTCATATAGTTGCATATACCAGCAAATGAAAACAGAATAATTACTTAGGTAAATGGCAAGGTTTGAAAAACATCATCCTAGGGAGAAATAAACTCCACAAATGTCTACCTATATTAACTTAAAAGCAAGAAAGAAAAGCATAGTCAGTGAAACAATCAGCTACATTTCAAGCTATGCTAATTTTATAACATCTGTGAATTTAACATAATGTGGTGATTCGAAAATAATGTTTTGTTTGTTTTTCACCATCATTAAATCACTCAACTATTATGGATAATATTATTCAGTGGCACAAACGAAAGAGAAAGGGCATGTGGTAATTGCTCATATTATCATAACAGCTAAGGACAGGCTAACCAATCAATTCCTTCTTTATTTTCTCTTTCATCCCCTAAACCCAACACTGCAATGCCTTTTAGGGACAAAATCCATTGTTTTAAGTTTTTCACTGAGTAAATAAGCCACTGATCCTTTGATTATTAAAGGATCTTCAGTATCTTAGGTTAGGTTTTGTTCTGCTTCTCCTTTTTTTCCTTTCTTCCTGTCAGTAATGAACTTTCTTTCAGAAGTGAAGGGGATTTATTCTCCTCCTCTATCAGAAATTCCACGTACAGTTATGTATTAACTTCAGCAGACAGATTAGGGCACTAAATTATCTCTTAAATTGTTCACAGCCCAGTCATGATCTCCTGCATGAGGATGAATTTTACTACTCTTGCTAATGATCCATCTCAGCCATAAACAGATTAAATATAGGTCCTGGACTTATTTATTTTTATTCCCAAAGGAACTCAAGGAAGAATAAAACAGAAACCAAAAAAATTTAGCCACAACAAGTGTCTGTGTGTGTGCATGTGCGTGCGTGTGTGTGATTACTCCCAGGATGTCTCTTAAAGAATTCTTTTGCATCACTGTACTTCACTTTGTTTAATAAAATGCTCGCAATTATAATCAGCCAATAGTACTCCTAATTCCAGTAATGACTAGTTGAAAAACTGTGCCAGCAAGTTACTCTATATTCAGCTAATAACAATAATCTTTAGCAAAATTTAGCAAAAAAGTAAGCATCTTCCTTTTTCCACCTAAAAAAAATAAGACTTAATTCCTATCTATTCTATTTTTTCTTATTCCTAGCCTTTTCCATTTTAGTTGAATATAACTTCCTTGTCAGTCTGCCAATCCTCACTAGCCAAAGCACTTTCACACATTTTTCTAATCCATATATGATTTTTTTAAACTGCCTTCTCATTTAGTATGTGTATGGTTTTAGTGCTATAAAAACAAATTAAATCTTAAGAGAAGCACTGCATTTTAAGACTTCTGTGTATGATAGAATTGCTGCTATTTTTAATCAAACAAGTAAGAGCTGTTTCTGTCTTATAACACCTGATTTTAATGAAGTAAAACATAAATAACTTTTAGACAACATAAGAAAAAACATACTAAATAAAAAAAATTATTTTATTATTAGGAAAAAAGTATTTTTCCTAACTGAACAGTTAATTATGTAGATATTATTTCTACTAACAGATTAAGCTGACTGCTGAACATACTAAACAATTCCTCAGATGTTGTCCAGTATTATTAGCCCCTCCATAGTATAGACACATTTAAGGAGCTGTTTAATTTTAGCATGTGAATTTAAGTAAGTTATCAAAAAATCGCTACACTGCATTTCTCTTGCAAGGCCACCCCATAAGGGACATTAAATTATTTTGTTCCTAACGCCATGTTTCTTAAAACAGGTATCAGTGTCTTTCTAAAGTACCTATTTTCTTCTTCACTGAGAGCCTCAAACAGAAAAGAATACACAACATTGTTATCGTGGTTTGGGACGGACTGGCCACCAAAACGAACAAAATATACGACAATAAATGAAAAATATAAAATATTAAGATTTAGCTTTATGACTGCAGAAAAAGTAGAGACATGAGTTACAATTTATAATGCAACATTTGAGAAAAAAAGGATTTGTGGTATTTGTTTTTTCCCCCCAGTGGAATTTATACCTCTAATTGTATGGATTAGCGAGGCTATCTCAGCATGCTCCTCACCTTGTGTGCATAAAGGGAGCTTGAAGCCAGTTTAGGGAGACAGTGCTGCCAAGGAGTGCTCCCACGCCACATCCCAGGCTGAACCTGAGGTCCCCAATTTTGCTGAAAGCTCAGCCATCCTTTTCTTTTCAAAGTCTTTCTAAACACAAAGCTTCTAGATGCTATTTTTTCATGCTTCAGATTTTTCAAAATATCACAGGGAAATATAGACACATGTCACTCAGCCTATCCTGTCAGAACCAGAAAAAAAATACAACTTCGTAGAAAACTAGAATAAAAAATAGAGATTGAGCACAGGAACTGAGCAATTCTGTTTCACGGATGGGGTAAGAGAAAAAAAATATATAAGAGAAAGTCAAATAGAAAAATCAAGGAAAAGTGGAATACAATTTTTAAATCTGCAAATAACGTCCAATTGCATAGAAAGTAATTTCAAATTTATTTTTATATTTTTAACATATTGTGGAATAATCTTTATAAAACTTACCTTGCATTTTTTATTTTGTTGAAGTGTAAGTCAGAAACACTGCACTGCAAAATCTTAACTTTGTTCCGTTTATTACTTTAATGGATTACCTCCAAGACTGAGAGAAAATAGTTTTTGCATTAGTTTATTCTTTTACGCCTGCTCAGTAGACAAAAAAAAATGTAACTAAGAAGAAAGCATGCCAAATTATTACACTTCTGATTTGCTTTAGACTTCTGCATGCTATTTTACATACCAAGTCTTTAAAATGACAATAATGATCAGCAGGAAATCAAAAAATGTATCCATTAAGCCAGTTCCTACCCATCTAATTTTGCTTAGGAAACAGACTTGTTCAGTTCATATGACAAACCACGTCACCAAAACAGATACAGATTAAACTACATTAGGAAAGTGCTACCCTGCTAATTAAATTTCATAAAACTGTTTTAGCACAGAACCACCAGGAAGAGATGAACCAGGAAATCTTCCAAGTTAGCCACAGAATGGGAAGATTTTCTTTACATGGAAGATGATCAAAATCTCTCACAAGTACAGAAGCAGCTAACACGAAAAAACAGCTTATAACTAACATAAATGCTTCCTGGCAAAGAGTGTTAGCAATGACTAGGAGATTGAGCAGGTGATAATATCTTCCAGTCACTTCTAGTTTTCAGGAGGATCACTTTCCCATCCCACCCACCCCCCCCCAAAAGGCTCAGACTACAGAATACATTCCATTTATTCTTGGAAATTAACAACAGATGCAATGTTTCTTAGTGCATGTCCTTTCTTTCTTTGATAATTTGTGAATTATTTGCTGATGTGGTTAGATACTTGGAAAAAAAAAAAAAATACTACCCCCTATCATCTTGAACTCCCAAGTTCTTCAGCAGCCTGTGGAACCACCACCATTGGAGCTCTTTCTGAATAGGTTAGAAACATATGTGTGGATGTATGTGTGTTAGGCAGGAATGCTGTGATCTTGTAAAGAAGGACTATTGTTTGGGGCTGACTTGTTTGGGTCCTTTCTAGTTTTTTAAGGGGGTTGGCATTTTTTTTTCTTTGTTTGTTTTAGGATTTTTTTAAGAGTATTCCAATGAAATAGCAGTACACAAGAGCTACTGACTATGAAAACTAAGTAGTCATGAGTCAGATAAAATGGGTCTTAGGATACAAGCTTGAACCCACTGAAATACTCAACCAAATATTTTAAAACATGTTTAAGCTAGACAATAAGGTTCTTTTGCATCCTAACTTCTCTACCCACCACAGCGCAGCCAGGGTATTACTATCCAGTGTTTGACTTAAATTTAGGTGGTTCTATGTTTTGCCCTGTCCCCTTTTCACCATCTTCTATGTCTGGGCATCTTTTTTTTGCCATTTTTAATGATACTTTTATGTTTCTTCACCATGTTTTCTGAGGCTCTGTTATTCTACTAACAACTGCATGAAATAAGAGAAGACCAAACTGCAAATGGATACCTTTGCCATGAAACTCAAATTCTTTTAAATCTGAAAAATTCCATACCTTTGAACAAGTTTAATTCAATAAAAAGCACATTACCCTGATGATCACGAGTATGACTAAGTCAGAGTCAGTATACCAAATCAAATATTTTAAAAATAGTTTGGCCTTCGGTATATTCATTTGATTAACTATCATAAAGGAAGCAAAAAGCATCTTCATACTGCTTCAAAAAAACATGAAGATCTGAGAAACGAAAGAAATTAGGAACTCTAAAAAGTTTCACAAGCTCTTTAAGAGAATTAAAGCAAAAGAGAGATACAGCAGAGAAATAGCAGAAGCAAAAAAGGAAGCAGGTGCTAGTTATCAGTTATAATAATTATCTTGAATCTCCCTTTTCAATAAACATTGAAATTACTTCTCTATTCTTCATCCTGAAGAGCTTCATCTCTTTTCTAAAGCATCCTGCATAAAAATCCATCACCAAACAAACTGCTTAGTAATTCAGGAGTTGCAGAAAAGGACAATAATCATATTTAATGTATGCCAGAAACAGCGAAAAGTGGTTAAATAATCAACTAGTAATAACACTTAACTCATGGTGATGTGTCCTAGACCACACAATATGTTTTGCTTATAACAATCCCAGAGCAGCCTAGCTTCTCAACAACACTTACAGGATTTCTCCTGGAACTGAAAGACAGACATCAAATTTGCTACAATCTGTGCAAAACAGCTGTTCTTGAATATAACCTTGGATGCCTCGTACAATCACCAGGGAAAACAATCAAGGGCTACAATCCAAGGGCACGCTTTCAGTAGGACCTTCCATATTATGGCCAAATTTTGTGGAAGCACCATCTGTTCAGACAACAGAGAACACAGTTTTGGTTTGTTTGTTTACTGTTTGGTCCCCTCCAGTTCTCAGCTTAATGCTTTCTTGACCTGTGACACTGCAATATGACTCTGGATTTGCAACGTATGCACCACATACAATAGGGAATGATGTTTTCTTCTTCCAAGAGTTTTGCATTACCTAGCTCATAGTAGGGAGCAATACCACAAATTAAACTGCAAACACACAAAAGGTTATTTCCAATGTAAAGCATAGGGATTTTGCATTGTGCAAATCCCATTAATGAAATCCACTCAAATAAGTCTCCTACCTTGTTCCTTAAAATTAATGCTAGAGCATTTATTTATAACTACATATCCTTTTCAAAAGCCTAATAATTACCGGACTTTAATGACATCTCTTTAGAGACTAAGGACATATAAAACGTATAAACCTAAAATAATTGTTTGGCTGGAAGCCTGGTTAAGCCACAATTCTGTGAGTGAAAATTAATCTTACAGATGAAACATACCCTTTTTTCATGGTACAGTTAAATTCATTGTACAAGTCAGGCTGTACTTTGAAGTCAGCAATTTGTAAAAGCATTTTCCTTCTTCAAAAGTAAAACAAAAAGCAATAAAATGATTACCATTCAAACTAGCTGACACCTTTCTTACAGTGTTGAAATAAAATTACTTTTTTGAACAAATCCTTGTAAGAACCTGCACGGGAGCAGGAAAAAATGGCATACTATGGAACTGATGTTAATTTAAGATTTATGAAAAGAACCATTTTAAAAGACACATATACACAATTAGTGAAAGTAACAGAGGTATCCTGTTTTAAGAGTTAAGGCGTCAGGGCCAGGCAGGGAAAAGAAAAAAAAAAAAAAGAAAAAAGGAAAAAAAGAAAATGTGCCATTCTAGCAATAAGTGAAATTCCACCATTTCCAAAGAAAATAACAAGTGATGAAGGCATCAATCACCTGGACAGATTATTAGCAGCACACTTAAAAAATATATTTAAATGGATACAGCGTTTGGTCACTAACAATCAGCAAAACTCCGACTGAAAACAATGTTTTGTTTTATTTTGTTTTTTCTAGGAAAAGTATTCATTTTATTTTCCCATATCCAGTGGTTTCTGACAGTCCAAGTTAATTATTGTACCACACTAACAAACAGATCTACGAGCCAAAATCAAACTCATGTCCGGGGAAAAAAAAAAAGAAAGAAAAGGAAACTAAGGGAAAATCTTTAACTATTTTTTCTTCAAATTTAAATATCTCAGGAATAGGCATTTTAAGGCTGCTATTCTTAAGTGAGAATTCTGCAATTTTAATTTTCTGGGGGACTTTCATGGCAACACCATCAAGACATTCTTATTTTCAAGTAGACTTTTTAATTTTGTGACGATTTCTCTAATAAAACGGTAGTTTTGATAACACAGGTAAGATACACAAATCGTACTAAATTTTATGAATTACATATTTGCTAATAAAGCACTGTATTTTAAAGTATGCAAGTTATACTACAGTCGCAGAAAAATCAGGATGTTTGCATGGCAAGAGGTGATCCTAGATAGTCTAAAGAAATAAGGCAAATGAGAGCGAAAGAAGAATTAGCATCTCCAGTTTACAGATGAGGAAGCAGGCAACAAAAAGAGTGTATTATACTGATGTTTGCTTCCATACAGTCTAACAGTCCTGTAACCAAACAGATTTTATCCAAATACCTTGTTCAGGAAGAATTGTTTCATTTTTCATATATAACATTACAAAATATTTATAAGAACTCATTAAACACAAGTTTTATCATAAAGTCATGATATCATAGGAATAACTGAAACATGGTGAGACAACTCACAAGACTGGAGGATGGCAATGGATGGCTTTTGGCTGTTTCGTAAAGGCAGGCAGGGAAGAGGAGGAAGAGTTCGCTCTATGTTAAGGAAAACCTTGAATGTATATGAATCAACTACAGTGACTGTGGAAGCCCTATCAAATGCCTCTGGATCAAGATCAGAGGGTTCATTGCCAAAGGGAATCTTAGAGCAGGCATCTGCTACTGACCTCCAAACCAAGATGAGAAGGCCAACAAAGCAATACTTGGGTCATTTAAGTAAGCTTCAGGTCAACAGAACCTCGTTCTTACGGGTGACTTCAACTACCCAGACAATTGTTGGAAGAACAACACAGTAACTCACATGTTATCCATCAAGTTCCTGGAACATGTAGAGAACTTCTTCCTCATACAAATGCCCGATGTGCCAACCAGGAATGCGTCACTGCTGGACTTGCTACTCACAAACCATGAAGACCTGGTTTGTAATATCTCGGTTAGCGATAGCCTTGGCTGCAACGATCACAGTAGCATGGAGCTTTGGATCCTGCTGAGCACGCTGAAGGTTAGTACTAAAACAAAGGGTTTAGTTTTTAGAAGAGCAAACTTCAGCTCGCTCTCCTGGAAGCGCAAAACCAGTTCATCCCCTTTAAAGGAGAGGGAAGTAGGCAGAGCAAGAAACACCCTTGGCTTAACTGCAAGCTTCTGAGTCTACTCAAACCCAAAAAAGAAGCATACCAGAGATGGAAAAGTGGATGAATACCCATTGAGAATTACAAGGGCATTGCCAGGGTGTGCAGAGATGCAGTTAGAAAAGCAAAAACTAGGTTCTAATTGCAATTGGCCAGAGATGCCAAAAACTACAAAAAAAGGGCTCTTCAGGTATGTAAACAACAAGCAGAAACAGAAGTAAAATACTGGCCCACTGTTAAACAGGAGAGGTGAATTAGTCACCAACAATGCTGAAAAGGCAGAGGTTCTCAATATTTTCTTCAGCTCTGTCTTTATCAGCACTGTTGGGCCCCAGACCTTGGGAACAAAAATCCGGGTTGATGTGAACACAGACCCACTGTCAGTGAAGGAAGAGTTGGTATGTGAACTACTG